>CM024240.1:66854896-67066877 GCA_013421045.1 Propylea japonica | reverse complement strand
AAAAATTCAATTGGAATATTGAAAAGAAGAATTTCTATATCCATAACAGGATAACGATTCAAAAGAAATTTATTTTGTCAATCAAAACTAAAACTGAAAAACTTAATATCCATGCCAAATTCAAGTGGATCGCATCATCAGAAACATAGAATTTAATTTTTTATATATTTTACATTATTTCATTTTCTGAATAATTGAATAATTCCCAGAATATAATTACTTATGTGTTGAGATTCTGCATTCATATATTTGGTATCAATCTGAAATCCCATATAAAGTTTGAGGTAATAGTCTTATTGCTCCATCGAAGAACGAGCGCTCAAAAACCTCTGCACAGGGTTTTTCTTAAATTTTTCAAAATTCATCCGTTCAAAAAATCATTCGGTGGTATCGATGAATAGACAGTCTAACTGTGAGAAGTATCATACCAAACTGAATGAAATAAAAAATGTATGGCAACAATACAACATGGATGAATCTCTGTAAATCTCAATTCTTTCACGGCGTCATCAGAAGTTCATCCGTTCAGGTTTGTGGTTTATGGTTTGTTTCCCCACTGAAACGAAGACAGAATTGTACGTTGAATCTAGGAATCATCTTCATCTAGAAAGGCAACTTTTCCTTACAGTGGTTACGGTTGGCAGATGACACGACAGGGCTGTATCTAGTGTAGTTTTTGAGCAGGTTTTTCCATTTCGAAAGCATATGCGAATTACTGATAACTAAATATGATATCTACATTATAATTGAATTTGATATATTTATAGATAAGATGTTTAAATATAGGTAGTGTTTCTATGATAAGTTGTATATTGTGCTATCGAAAGCTAAACATACAGGGTTGTGGAAAAGTATCAAATAAAAATTTGTGAAAATTCTAATAGAAACGAAAACTTTCCTGTTAAATAATGAACGAATGTCAGTCTTGTTCCCAAATATACCGAAAAATTAAGGCTATGCTCATTAAAAATCTTCTTCACACCTTTTCATCATTGTTCTTTTGAGCGATGGTTTTACTTAAACGAGTGCTATATCGTTTTGCTCCAATGTCTGTAATATTCGATTTTGTGACGAAAATGGTCTCAACGATAGGGTTCGACTCCCGACGATGAAGAATTCGTGGTCAAATTCAATTCTGTCCGTGGGGTTGTCCGTCCGCCGGCCGTTAGCATGATAACTTTCGAAAGGATTGGCCTAGAGACTTGAGATTTTCTGGGTGAGTTCGGTGTTCGAATGCCTCGGTTAAGTTCTTTAACCTGCCACATCATACATGAAAATATGGCCATTCAAAACTTTTGTTCCTCGTTATCTCAGACAAAACGAAACTAATCAAAATGAAATGTTGCAGTAACATGCAGAATGTTCATAATCAGCTGTGTCCAAAATTTTGTGGCCATAGTGTACACAGAATCATAGAAAATTCAATTGGAATATTGAAAAAAAGAATCTTCATATTTCCATGAAAAGATATCCGATTCGAGTGAAATTGAAATTTATTTGTGCATGAAGATTGAAATACTTAATTTTAATGCTAAATTTTGTGGCTATAGGGTCACAAAAAACCATAAAAAATCCAATTGGATTATTGAAAAGAAGAATCTTCATATTTCCATAACAAAATATCCGATTCTAGTGAAATTCATTCTCTGAATGAAGACTGATATAAAGAATATTCATACAAAATTTCAAGAGAATCGTATCATCAGATTCATACAATTTAATTTCTCTAAATGATTTATTTTTACATTTTTCATTTTCTGAATAATTTCCAGAATATAATTTCTATTGTGCTGAGATTCTGCATTTATATATTCGGTATCAATCCCAAGTCCCGTACGAAATTTGGAGATAATAGTCTTATTGCTCCACAATGAACGAATGCTCAAAAGCTCCTTCTCAGTGCTTTTCTCAAATTTTTCTCTGATAAAACCAAAATAGACTTACTTCTAGTGCATTCACCATTTTGTGTTTGTGTTATGTTTTCTAACTCGATAAGATCTTCACGTAATTTTGTATAGAGCCAATTTTACAATCTATTTTTTGTTTTGATAGTGATCACCAATTCAAATCAGTGAAAATTTTCATTTTGTGTCAGTTTCAAGTTTTTCTGTTACGGAGCTTTTTTTGTTGACCTACGTCACATTTTGTGTGAATAAGAACATATTTTCAGTTGTAATTTGTATAATTTAAGAAAAATAAACGCTGAAACATTTCTTTGTCTTATAAGAATCACATAGTCATTTAAAAAATAAATTGTTGTCCCCTATGAAAAGAACAAAATGAAGAAACGAATAAACTAGGCAAAGATCATGATGCCACTTTTGAAAATATATTTCACATAATCGGAAATTATTAAATGAATTCATGCACTCAACTATATAAAATTCCTGGACAAATAAAAATAACAGTGGCGCAGCCAGAATTTTCGTTCGGGGGGGGGGGGGGGCCGATGCAAATATTCAGGGAGAAAAAACAAAAAAAATACTGTTATTTCTATCTTCGCTTTCTGGTCGATAAAAATGTCAAATTCACAATATCTTTTCTGAAATCTGAATTTTTTTATTATCTAAAACGCCTTCCAATATACAGGGTATCAAGAAAAAAGTACATGCATAGTGTCACGCAATAGAGGGCCATAAATATGAAAAAAAGTCCCATGAATATATATGTTGGAAACTGCTTCCTTTAGGAAATACAAGGAGTTTAAGTTTAATTTATTTGGTTGTTTTTATAACTTTGGACAAAGAGGTACGAATTGAACAAAATGTGATATGCGGGGGTTTTGTATGATCTAAATATCCTACTAGTTTTGGATTACTTATAGAGGACGCCACAAACAGGATTCCACATTTAAATCAACCCTAATTCTTTTGCCTCACACTGTATGCCATTCTGGAGTAGAAAAAGCGATTCCTCTATCTTTTTTCCTTCAAAATTGTATACTTTAATGAAGTCGCTAGGACAAACGGTTTCCGGGTTAAATGCATCGAAAAGTTATGATGTATGCAAATTGTCCAGAAGCCCCAAAGTAACCTACTTACAATAACAACCATAATAGCAAGGAATTAAATCAAAAACACAAAATAATGAAAATGACAGGCAAAAAAGCAAGGCTGACGAGTGTAGGTTCTGTGGGGAGGAGGAAGGAACCCCCATTCACCTAGTCACGGAATGCTTTGGCATTGCACGCCTAAGGAGAGAATGCCTTGGGCGGGAAACTTGTAAGGGTGAGGAACTAGCTTCGTTAAAGCCTTACAGATATTGGATTTCATTAGATCTCTGGAACTGAAATGCGAGTTTGAAGGGTGTTTTCAGAACAGCTCTGTAAGGGGGCACAATAGACATTGAGGTCTCTGAACTGTAACCCCTTTTTAAACTAAAGTAATTTAGGGTTAATTTAAATGTGGAGGAATTGTTATGTAAGCCCCCTATTAGTAATCTAAAAAAATAGGATATTTGGATTCTGCATCATACAAAACCCCCGCATATCACATTTTGTTCAATTCTCACCTCTTTGTCCAAAGGTATTCAAAAAAAACACCAATTAAAATAAACTGTAACACCCTGTATATCTTAAAGGAAGCAGTTTAGGACATATATTCCTGGGACCTTTTTTCATATTTTATAGCCTTCTATCGCCTGGCACAATGCATGGTACTTTTTTCCTTGACATCTTGTATATGTGTACCTAGTCTCATTTTCAAAAGGTTAATCATTATGTTTTTGCTGGAAAGCCGAATCAATTAGGTTCTGAAAATTGACTGTATGCATGAATACCATTTAGCTATTTTAAATAAAATATTGAAGATGTGCTTGAATTCAACCGTATCTACGGAGATACAGGTAGAAAAGTTTACATGCAGAAAAATCTCAGAGGGGGGGGCCCGGGCCCCTCGGCCCCCCCCTGGCTGCGCCCTTGAAAAATAACAATGTTTTATTCCATTCATTATCCTCAGGATATAAAAGTTAACCAGATTTCCAGAATTTAAAATAACCGAAAATAACTATCACAAAAGGCTTACAGAAAATGATGCAAATCAATAAACAAACAACGAATAAAAAATTTGAATTGCGAAAGCTCGGCCAAGAAAAAAGAGTTTACTTTAATTTTAGTCCAGTGGGTCTCTATGCTCTTAATCCTTCAGAATAATTAATAATTAATTTCATTCTTAACCCAACTCATTGAAATTGTTTATACAGGGTGTTTCCTAATTTAATGTCAATATTTATGGGGGTGATTTTTGGACACATTTTAAGAGAAAACTTTATATGAACATATGTTCTAAACGTCTTATCTTTTGAGTTACAGGGTGGTATACTTTTTAGAAGTTAATCATTTTTATTAATATCTACAATACCACTTCAGATATTTTGATGAAATTTGTCGTACATGTACTATGAATCAAGAGGCGTTTTTGAATGTATCACTTTTTTCCACCAGTGGCGTTCGTACGTAATTTGACCTTCCTATTTTGACAGACATTGATTGTACGCCACAGATTTTTCCTGAAATAAAAATTATTTTTGAATTCTCAATCATTTCTCACCAAAGTTGATCTCTTGACTTTTTTCACTGCGATTCACGGTTTTCCCTGAAAAAAATAAAAACCGTTTCTCTGTATGATCATAACAATATCGTTAATACATACATATGACAATATCACCATGCAGAATACAGATTTCATTTTTTTTATTTTAGGAAAAGTCAGTGGCGTGCCACTGACTGTCTAAATAATATTTGGGGCTATGTTAATTGGGTCGTCAATTGTTAACTTTAACCACCCTATAACACAAAAGGTAACACGTTCGGGACATATGTTCATATGAACTTTTTTTCTTGAAATGTGCCCAAAAATGACCCCCATAAATATTGACATTCAATTAGCAAACATCCTCTGTATATACTCATTTTCCAATGGAACAGAAATTTGGAAAGGTCTGGAAGAAAATATTTATGTATTTCGTTTCCTCTAGACAATATTGTTGCACATACCTTTTGTTTATCAGAAGACAGTTGATGTAATATTCTCTAGGTTATGATATATAATGTTTCAAATTATGACATCTTCCAGAGAAAGTCCTAACTGGACCACATATCTCCGTAATTCATATAGAAACGAAATAATGCCTTATTCAAATAGATCAACCTTTTCCCAGTTCCCAAGAGCGCCTCTGGCTTGATCGATAACCTTTCAGCTGATTCGCGTCCAGAGATCAAGGATACCCTCTGGTTTTGCACCTGAAACACATGTATAGTCCATCTATTCCACGCAGGTATTAATGATGAGACCAATGGAATGACATAATAGGTAGTCCGATATACGATTGTTAACATTTTCAGCTACAGGTCCTAGAGATTTAGGATCCACGTGGGTTCGAATTAGTATAGAGGGTGTTTTAGAATCAGATTCCGTTAGTTCGGGAGCTTAATTCTTAGATGATTTTTTGATATGAAGTTCCTGTGGACTATGGGTTTCTGACGCATTTTTTCTGAGATACGGAGTGTTGAGATTTGAAGAATAAACTTGTTTTACGGAGATATTTTCGACACCGTACACTATTTCTTGTCCCTATGCGTTTTGTTAGGTTATCAGTACGCAATAAAACCCATTTTTTATTAAAAATTATTTTTAGTTTTTATCAGTGGCGTACAGATTCTGGCCGAAAAAATTTGGTCAGAAAAATGGTACTCCAATGTCTTTTCTCAAATTTAATATAATTCCCATTGAGATTTGAACCTTAAGTTTTTCACCTGAGACGAGTACTTTTTGAGATAAAGAATAAAATGCTTTTTCATCTAACAGAATTACGAAATTCTTTGATTACTTCCAAAATCGTCTAGACACAGATTTAGGCAGTTAGGTCTCTTCATTTTCATAATTGGGGCATCTTCCAACAAAACTGATGAACTTTCATTCAAAAAGACCTTTAATCTACTGGGTAGAAAAAAGGTCCAACGAAATAGTCATCAATTATTCCAATCCATATAGGGTGGGCCATCCATAACTTTTCACCCCGAATTTTGAGCTTTGGGATGGAATAACGAAAAAAACGCTCGTACAGGTCAAATTTTGTTGAAAGTGGGACAAATAAGGGTTTTCAAATGAGTTTGATATCACTACCCCTCTAGCCGCAACCACTAACAGTTTTTATCTTTGAATAGGTAAAAGAAGTCGAGCAGCACCTTGTTGGAAAGTCAATTCAATTTCCTGCATGAGTGTACTTTTTTACAGAGTAAATCGTGCGCTTTCGTTTAAATTGAAATAATGGCTATTGGGTAGCGGCTAGTGGGGTAAAAGATATCCACTCATTTACAACACTAACATGTCCTCCTGTAAATGCAATTTGACTTGTTCGAGTGTTTTCCCATCTCAAAGTTCCAAATTAGGCGTGTGAAAGTTTTTGATGGAATACTGAGTCACTCTGAAAATAAAGCGATGAAAAAAATACACTCATGCAGGATATTGAATTGCCTTCCCAACAAGGTGCTGCTCGACCCCGTTCCCTATTCAAAAATGAAAGCTCTCAAAGATGAAGGTGGAGAACTCAAAATACCACCCTCACTGAGAATTATGAGGTGATTATGGAAATAATATTCTCGAAAAAATATTTTTCTTAAATTCCAACCCTTTACGTTAGAAACAATGCGTCGGAGACCCATAGTCCAACGGAACTTCATAACATAAAATCAGCTAAGCATCAAGATCCAGAATTTACGGAACCTTATCCTAGAACACTCTCTTTTTGAAATGAATTACTAGAGGAATTATATTTGTGCTAAATATTCAAAGCCATGGTCTGGCCTGTTTGCAGATAGTGGGAGAGCAATGTTTGAAAGGACTGGTGACCAGGGAGTTAGTATCGATGTTATTGTTCCAGAAACAATTCTCATAGATACTAAATCTAGAAAAGTTAGGTTTTCGGCAAAGGGGCTAGTTTAAAATTAAAAAACATCTATATTTCGGTGCTAGATTGGTCACATTGCCTCCATAAACTCAGTGGGTTACTCTGTACATTGAAAGAGAAATTATAACCCACTGACTTCTCATTTCTATCATCAGGATGCTAGAAATAGGAACCTCAGTCGGTTACTCTGTACATTAATAGAGAAATATTAACCTTTGAGGTTCTCATTTCTAGCATCCTCATGAAGGAGGCAATGGAACCAATCTAGCACCGATATATAGATGTGATAACCAATGGTGGTTCGATTTCGAAATAGTCTTTTCGCCGAGTACCCAACTACTCAAAATTTAGTATTCAGAAAATTCGGCAATACTCCCTTTTTGATATAACCTAATTTTCATTTGTTTCCATTATCTTGGATTGTTTTATCCAACGTTTCGGCAAGCATTTGCTAGCCGTCCTCAGGGTAATCGCAAAATTGAACTTAAAATTCAGCAAAATTAATGCGATTAGATTCTGACGTTAACTGTCAGAAAATTAAATTTTTAAAAATTTTGTTTTAGAGATCACTAACATGATTTCTCAACTAAGATGATATTTATAGTATGTACTTAAATTAGGTTGGTACTTCCCTGATTCGAGTTCGTCCTCCTCAATTCAGAACGTATTATTGGTCTCCAAACATCCTTTATTTCAATGGAGGGCGCACTGATCGGGTTGGCAGTTATAGTCATGAAGGCTGCTTCCTTCAATTTCCTCCTTTTCCATCTTTCTTCCTTTGATATTATGGAAGCCTCGTTCCATCTGATATTGTGGTCTTCGTTCATAGCATGTTGGACTAGTTTGGATTTTTCGGTTTCTCCAAGTTGAGCCAATCTCTGGTGTTCTTTGATTCTAATCTTGAGGAGGCGTTTAGTTTCCCCAATGTAGGATCTGCCGCATTCACAGGGTATTTCATAAATACATTCCTTGGTAATTTGATTTTCGTTGAAAGGTTTCACTTTCGTGAGTTTCCCCTGATTGTGTCTTTGGTCTTGAATGCTGTTCTCACATTGTAACACAGAATTTGTAAAAATTCAATTTTCTGACAGCTAATGTCAGAAGCTAGTCGCATTAATTGTGCTGAATATTCAGTTCATTTTTGCGATTACCCAGAGGACGGCTGGCGAATGCTTGCTGAAACGTTGGATAGAACAATCGAAGAGAATGGAAACAGCCCAAATAATCTTTCTACTACGTAGAGAGCCATTATCAAGAATTTCCATTCACAACCTAATTTTCATAGAAGTGTAAATTTTATCTTTTGATGGAATAAATTGAAGATACTTATTCAAGGTTTCTTCAATTTTGTTCTTGGGCACTAAGATTGTTCCAGTTACAATTTTCCTAGATTAATGGAACTTTGTTTTTATCCATCCTGTCACGGCTTCGCGCATTCTTTCGGTCACGAAGCTACGGTGGTCGAGTTTTTCTTCATAAAAGTTTTTCCACTTCCCATCATGCTCTGGTAGTGTTCCAAGTGAGTTGTACCAAACATGACTAATAGCACACATCGCCATTCCAGTGTCACCGGTGTAAGAGCCACAGGTGCAATGTCCTGTAGTACCTGCAACGCTCACAGAGGGGCAGGGGAAGCTACCTGTTGCGCGACTACAGGTACTAAAGTTAGTTCGAGACGAGTCGTGGTACCTTCAAGTCGTACCCACTGGTACCGATCGGTTTCGAAAAGTTCAGAGTGCCAACATGGACCTGCGAATGGCACTGGAAGAATTCACGGGGTGTTTTTTCGTCCGTGGACTTTTGGTGCCATCCTCAGCGTCTTTGTTCACAACCAAGCCTCTTTTACACGGTTTTCTCGATCATTTCAATGGACTTGTCTAATGTCTATGCCGAAACATGACGTCATTTTGTTGGTTAGTATAGGTATTCCGCGATATTGTGAGTGATGGTAAAATACAAGACTATGGTGAAATGCCCGCGTTGGAGGATTGTTCTTCAAGGAATACCTGCTGTTACATGAAGATATTAGACGAGTTTACGATGTGAGTAATGGTTTCGCTTGACGGCCCATCAAACGATCTACCTAGTGTTATGTACGTATGCTTGGAGCTTCTGATTCCGATAGGATAGAACCATGGGAAAATTTGGCAATTTGGATCTCACCGGTTCTCGTGTTTGTAGGTGTTCTTGTATCTGTCTTCCCACGTGAAAAAATTGTAATTTGAGGAAATAATTATTTCGAAGTCAGCCAACCATAACGCTGATTCTTTAACGAGTGACGTTTGATAACATTTTAATAATGATGTGGTCGCATTGTTACATATAATTATATGTAACTAATGATCTTTTGTGGAATAATGATTCGTATGATAAATACTGATCACCTCGTCTTTTTTGCAAATATAATAAGTTGTAATTCCGTCATTTTCTACGACGAAAACGAAAGCAGCTATACAAAACCAATTAAAGGTTGAAAATTCATTTTGCAATACAACTTGAATATCGTGGGAAACAAATGTATATAAAAATGCAGTCGTTATATCATAAAGGAACTAACCTGAGTTACAGCAGGCTGAAGAAATAACGACAGGTGTAGGCAACAGGTGACAATCAATACCAAAAAGAGGCGCCAAACTGCTTTTTGACATGTTGAAGTTGAGAGACTCTTGTATGAAGAGCTTAATCGAATTAACTATTAGAAAGAAATATATATTAATGTATGCTATCTGCTCAATTACTTTACTGGCCATTTAAATGAATAATCTCTACTGATTCTTGAATGAAGTTTTGATATACAGGGGGATTCATTATGTGTCTTCATTTCAGTTCTGGATTATTTCTCATCCACTTATTATTTTTCCCATACATTTGTCGTCTGAATACAAATTCTTGAAACAAAATTTAATTCAATGTTTTTTCATCAAAAGTAACATACCTTTCTTCATTCTTATAAGATTCATCTTTCCTTTAGAAATAATTTAATTTTATACTTTTATTTCTGTTCAACCAAATTTTTCTACCATTGTATAAGATTACCAAAAAAATATATGACGTAAAGACGTCATTGATGAATTATTAACATTAATGCAGTAACTATTGGACCGATTTCAAGCATTAACGGACTTTGCTGACATACTCTTAAGTCTGACTACTTGAAAATTTTTGAGGTCTCTATTTTTGAATTTTGCATCTGTCATTCCTTGTGAAAAGGCACAAAATAAGAAAAATGTGCCTTAAACTATAATTATTTTACGCTATCTCGATAACTTCAAGATTTTAGGCGAAGTCTTCATTATTCTGATTATTTAAAAACTCTTACTTGAAGCTGGTTGGATTCCCAGATATTGATTAGGTATTATTATTTTATCTGTCATACTTTGCATATCAAAATCATACTCGAAACTCTGTTGTTACGAGTTTATCAATTGTACCTATGTCAGTTCATCGATAGATTTTTAATTAAAAACTAGACAATTCGTGAAATAATTCTTCGCATTGGACATTTTTCCAATCATATCCAAAGTTTCTAATTCAGTAAATTAATTCACTATAAATGTGAACAGGTTGATATACATCCTTAATAATTTGAAGGAAGTATATTTTCATACGCTTTTCTCACGCTTATCCATCATTCCAAAAATATTTCGAAAAAAAAAACTCTTAGCCGCTTTCAGTAGATATTATTCAATTTAAATTGAAAAAAAATTTACCATCGCTCGAAATTTCACACAATCATTAATCATTATAAACTTCGGCATTGCTGGGTTTTCCATTTTGAACATCTTTCTCTTTCAATGTAATGAATGAAATATTTTGATGAGCTCAACTGCTATTACAAAAATTCCACCTTTGATAAAACCTGTATGATAATGATATAACATTCCAGGTTTGGCCTTTAGGGAGCACGTGAATGAAAATCCTAATGATTTTTAGGAAGGTTGCAAAATAACTCTCAAAGCGTGGTTCGTTTTGAAAATATAATTCGTATGTTGACTAAACATTGCTTTTCGACAGAAAAAAAAAAGGTCCAGGCGAAAGTGTGAGGCTTGAATTTGCATCATTCGAGCAACATCTACTGGCAATATAAACCTGGGGCCTATTACACCAAATAACGGGTTATCCATTTCGCGGTTTCAAAAGTATAGGGCTGGAATTCGATATCTGTCAAACGAAGTTTTTAAAAAAAAATTTTTTGTTCAGTTGAAAGTCTGACATTTATGAAAATGGATCGCTTGACTATCGCACAACGCATGAAAATTGTAAAAACCTAATACAAAAATGGCTATTCTGCCACAGCCACATATCGTGCTTTAAGAGCAGATTTTGGTTTACATAAACGTTCAAAACTACGCAAGCAATTGGTAAAATTGTGAAGAAATTTGAAGAGACTGGATTGGTTACAGATATTGTAAGCCCTGTGCATCATCTTTTGCTCGTGCCACTGAAAATATCGCTACTGTAAGTGAAAGTGTTGCCGAAGACCCGAATCTGTCGATTCCTCGTCATTCTCAGGAATTAGGACTGTCTTACGGCACATTATGGCGTATTTGCATTAAGATCTACACCTACACCCATATAAAATCCAGCTCACACAACAACTGAAGCCAGCCGACCATTCACATCAACATCGTGGATACGTCGAATGGGTGCTTGAACAACCGGCGGTGGACGGCGATATCAACTGGCCACCAAGATCATGCGATTTGACACTGCTTGACTTTTTTTTGTGGGGCTACGCGAAAAACCGTGTTTATGCAGATAAACCTTTAACTCTTGAGTAGTTAAAAACCAATATTCGTCAAGTTATGGCTGAGATACCGCCCAATATGTGTCAAAAAGTGGTCGAAAATTACCTCAAAAGAATCGATGCTTGCAACAATTCGGGTGGTTGTCATTTAAATGATGTAGTGTTTCACACAAATGTCAACGTTCAAACTTTATAATAAAAAAGAAATATCATGATAAAAAATATTTTTTATGTGTTTTATTTACGTTTACTTTTGAAATCGCAAAATGGATAACCCTGCTTTGCAACTTTTCACTTTGCACTTTGCATTCTGACAAATTTCAAAAGTGAAAATTAGTTATGTTGCACAAAATTTCTCCCAATATTTAATGTCTGCGGAGTAATTTTCACTATGCACTTGACTTTTCACAATGTATTTTTCATTTATGAATGCGTTTCGTGTAACTTAATTCATTTGAAAAGTGAAAAGTGCAAAGTGAAAAGTTGCAAAGTGTTTGGTGCAATAGGCCCCTGGTCGTATCATCATGCTCTAGAAGGACAAGTGAGATAGTTTTACCGGAAAACACCAAAAAATATTTACAAAATCGTTGGAAGAAATAGTTGACAGGACAAAACTGTTTTCAAAGTTTCTTCACAGTAGACCAAGAAGGTTGCAGATGTTTTATCGTGATGAAAACAATTTCCCTCAGTATGTTACGACGGAAGAAATATCTCCAGAATCTGCTCTCATCTTAGTGGAAGATCCAAACCGACTGCAACAGTAGGTTGGAAAGGTATTAGCATTCGTCTTATGGAATTTGCACAAAATTTTACTTCAGAAACTCAAGACCATCAATAGCGAACATTATATATCGTTTAGAAGTTTAGAAGAAGAACTATCTTTGTCATACCATATGTAAAGAGTATGTCTGAAAAGATAAGAAGGATTGGTAATAAAGACAATGTGAGAACAGCATACAAGACCGAAGACGCAATCAGGGGGAAACTCACGAAAGTGAAACCTTTCAACCAATTACCGAGGAATTTTATTATTTATGAAATACCCTGTGAATGTGACAGATCCTACATTGGGGAAACTAAAAGATTAGAATCAAAGAACACCAGAGATTGGCACAACTTGGGAAAACCGAAAAATCCAAACTAGTCCAACATGCTATGAACGAAGACCACAATATCAGATGGAACGAGGCTTCCAAAATATCAAAGGAAAGAAAAGATGGAAAAGGAGGAAATGAAGGAAGCAGCCTTCATGACCTATAACTGCCAACCCGATCAGTGCACCCTCCATTGAAATAAAGGATGTTTGGAGACCAATAATACGTTCTGAATTGAGGAGGACGAACTCGAATCAGGGAATTACCAACCTAATTCAACTACTACGAATATCATCTTATTCGAGAAATCATGTCAGTGACCTCTAACACAGAATTTGTAAAAATTCATTTTTCTTACAGCTTATGTCAGAAGCTAGTCTTATTAATTTTGCTGAATTTTCAGATCGATTTTGCGATTACGCTGAGGCTGGCTGTATAGAACAATCCAAGATAATGGAAACAGACCAAATAATCTTTCAACCAATGAGTCATTATCAATAATTTCCCATTCACAATAAAACAATGTATACCTTACACCAAAACGTTGGTTACAATGCTCAAATTGCACAAAATATGCTTTCCATTGCTTCCCTATTGTCCAGATTCAGCTCTCACAGGCTACTACCTATTCGCAAAACTGAAAAAAGCTCTCTGAAATGGAGAAGTCATAGCGTGAACTGAAATCAATTAGGCGAGCGATAAATCGTTCTACACAAAGATCATCGAATTAACTTTGACTGATTGTATCACTCCAAAAGGAATCCAAATCGATGAATAAAATGATAAAACATATATATTTTTACCTCGCTAAACCGGGAACTTTTTAGCAGATATGTTACAATGTTAGAACATCATGCAGGAAGACGTCTAAAACTTGCAAGTACAATGTAACCACATCCGCAAAGTCTAGTGTTACTGTTATAAGAAATATAGTATTTCACAAAGGTACTCAGTGAATAGCAAGCCCTCTCCATTATCTTCTCAACGGTAGACACTCCCGAAATCAATTATGACGGTATTATGTGTTACCGATTAACTTGGTGGTATTTATAACATCTGAGTCAATATGATATTCGAAGAGCTCGTTACGATACTTTCTAAACATTTTTAGTTATGGGAACAATAGAAATATTCCTTTCCTGCTCAAGGTTATCATCTGTGGAGTCAACCAATTCCAATTTGAACATCGAATGTAAGATGCAGAATGAGACCACAAGAAATATAAGAGTTTTAGTCGATACAACTCCCCCAATTTGTAATAGGACATGAAATCAATAAACTTTTGTTATTTCAGCTAGACCTATATTCTACCTACTTCTTGAATTATATAATCTGTCAATTTGGTAATACAGTAATAGTATATTAGCTATTATTCGTGAGGTGAAGTTCAGCTTAATCACCTAGTGAATAACAATCTATTACGAGAGTAGCATATTATACTTTATCCACGACCACTGAATATATTATTTCTCGAAGATTTTAACATTTGGCGACCGCGACAACATGGAAAAAGTCCAGTTTACACATGAGAAATTTTTGGAGAACTGGTCATTGTATATTTTGTAATGAAAAATGCTCTAATTTATCTAATAAAAGTAGATTTGTCCCTTCATTGACAAGGTATACTAATATTTGTGAGTTGGAGTACTTTAGAATACTGAAGAAATACCAATTTAAAGAATATTGTATCAAATCTTAATCTATGAAGCATCTGACAGCAGTGATTATATCTCATTATTCCCTTGTGATTAATTGGTATCATTATGGCCGTGCACAGAGACGTAGAATAGACGGATTTTACCATAGTCGTGGTTAAAAGTTTCTTTCAACCTATAAATTTAATGCAAACACTAATTAATAAAATTCATAGAAAGATTCCAATGATTTCAATAAAATTTCAGTGATAGAGATGATGAAACTCGTTCTGATTCTGAAACTCTGTTAACTTCGTGAATAAGGAAAAATGAAGGCTGATAATTTGCCAGGGAGAGGTCCTCAACTCCTTTCATAGGACTAAGTTACTCAAGATACTACCTTTAACAAGAATTCTCCAGGAAAGAGGTATCAGAAATTGATCTGTAGCAGAGTCTTCCTAGCCTGGAGCACTACGAATAATATCTCAATAATTTTGATGCTGTGAAATCATGTATCCTGATGGTGTTCAGACAAGAGCTAGCTTCACGTTCTCAAAAGGTTTCTACGGGATCATCAATGAAGATGAAGAAGCTATTAGAGCCATGTGTAGTTGTAGAGAACTTTTGGGCAGCTGGGAATACGTATTGTAACATCCGTTTTTATACTTACCTGTCTAAAGTATGTCCACATTAATAGATCACGTTTTCCAAACAATGGTCACAATCACAGCTACATGACTAGGGCTCGAAACCACTTTTCAATCGTGCACCATCGTCTGGAGAGAACCCAAATGACTCAAATGAGCATCAATTACACCTGCTGTAGAACAGTGTTCCTAGAAGACTTAAAGATACACATGAAAATTTGCTCCACAAAGAAATGAAGAAGATTCTTTTATGTCGCACATTTGTTGAGTTCTTGATTCATATGATTTCACTGTGATGTCTCATTTTTTATTTTTACTGAATGTTATTCCAATTTATACAGGGTCTCTATAAATGATTGTAACAGCGCAGTTGGCTTTGGATTATACAAACCACAGAATTCTGTGATCGTGCTATGCTCCGATTGGTTAGAGATTGGTATTCTGTAATGCAAAGCCAACTGCGCTGTTACAATCATTTATAGAGACCCTGTATTTGTTCTGACATACCTTGTCATTCTTTTATACTTGAAGTTTAATGAACTGTATCGACTTGAGTCTATTAGCGATCGGCTATCACACTCCCTACTAAGAAGAACATTCACTCATCCCGGATAGCAAGTATCAGGGGGATTAAGCTCTGAGGAGTTCAGTGTTCTTCTTCTCCTGGGTCCTTGGTTGTTCGTCCTTCGTTGCTTGATCCTGGATTTCTCGGTTGATGTCGTGCTAGTCGGTCTTGCAATGTTTTCCTTCATGGTTGTTCCTGGTGTCCATCGCGACCTACAAACTTCCTTACCGTTCTAGCAGTACCGAGAAGTACTGCCTTTTGCATAACTTTGTAAAGGTTTTCATTCAAATCTAGCACCTTGAGGTTGGACTTGAGGCTCTTAGGAATAACTCCTGTGGTTAATATAAGAATGGGAATGGTTCTGGTACTAGATATTCCCCACTGCCCTTTGATCTGAAGTACAAGCTCTCGATATTTCGATAAATTATTATTATTGTCAGTATTTGAGGAGGCACGTTTTGACTGGGGGTTGCAGGATTCACCAATGAGTGTAGATTCTGTGGAGAAGGAAAGGAAACACAGGAGAACTTTGTAAAGGAATGTCTAGCCAATCGCCATGGGTCACCAGCCCAAAAAGTTCACATGTAAAGGTTGGTTTATATACAGTTCACGAAATTCCGAATCTATTAGAAGGTACGTGAACTTTGACACGTAGACGAATGTTAAATGCCCTTTTTTGAGATAGAAGTACCTGCAGAACATACAGTATCCATTCTTCGAATGGAGAACCAGTTAGATTACAATTTTTAGATTCTAATCTCCTTTCTATCTATCCCCAAGAAGTTTACAAGATGCGTTCGTATACGTGTGTAAGTTCACTCGTAAGGAATACTGATCAGTATTAGACTGTCTTGGTATGGGACTATTCCTGAGTGTCTGCTACGGATACATGAGTGTAGACTTTCCTAACCCTTCATGAGAGCGTTGAATATAGGGTGAAACATAATAGTATGTCACAACTTTAGGGAATGAATCTCAGTATAATTTCAAGAAAAAAAGTCCAAATAGACATGGGTCCGCAAAAGCTTCGTTACGGAGCTACAGGGTGTTGAAATTTCCAAAAAAAATTGGTTCTTCTTCATTACTTTGGAATGCGAGCTATTTTCAACAGTCTCCATTATTGCACGTCCTGAGTCTTAACTAAAATCTACAGGGTGTTTTCTTTTCTCGAGCCATATCTCCTTTTACCCTCTCAAACTTTTTTGGGGTACGCCTCTTTTTCAGCGCAAAATCAATTTGTGATACGAGTATGTTCGTTTAACTTAGAAACTTTTTTGACTCTTGTAATTTTTTCGTATCTCAAAGCGTTTTCGAGTGAAAAATTATTGAACTATTGTATGTTATTCGCTAAATAAAAAAATAATAGAAGTACTCGATAGGTATGCCCAAAATTTGCTTTTATATTGATAGCTCGTCATCTGAGACTCAAGCTAATTCAATATCAAATACAATCGTTCAATAATTTTTTACTCGAAAACGGTTGGAGATACAAAAAAGTCCAAAAAGTTTTTAAATTGAACGAAGATATTAAAAATTGATTTCACGTTGACCAGTGGCGTACCGCAAAAAAAAATTTGAAAGGTTAAAAGGATACATGGCTCCGGAAAAGAAAAGAGCCTTTTGATTCTAGTTAAGATTCAGGACGTGCAATGATGGAAAAACAATTTTTTTTTTGGAAATTTCAACACCCTATAGCTCCGTAACGAAGCTTTTACGGACCCATGTTTATAAAAACTTTTTCCTTAAAATTACATGTAGATTCGCCCCCTCAAGTTGTGATATACTATTATGTAACTCCCTGTATAGGTTTTCATTTATCACATTTTTATTTATTTACTACATTTTCTTAGTAAATACTGAGAAAATGATACGCTAAATCGTTAGGAAGACGAGAAATTAGGTGAAACCATTAAGAAATGAAAAAATAAAATAAAACACACTATTTATTGCTTATTAAAATCTTCGGCTATCGATTTCGGAGTTATTCCATCATCAGGCCAGCTGAAAGTATACCCCATTCCGCTCTAGGCACACATTTAAACGATACCGGACATCATATCACATTAGATAATCTGAAAATACTTCATAAAGAAAATAACTACCATAAAATTATATTACTCGAACAACTAGAAATTCTGAAAAATAAAGACAACCAATTTTTACTTAATGATAATATAGAATTCGACAGAAGAAGCATTTTCAAACTCATAGATTCCTAAAAAACAACAATAAATATAAAATTCAAAAATTCCCGCTACCAATAGACCACATATGTTAACATATTAGATATCACATTTCGCATATATCCTAGTTTCATATTCAGTTGACATTCCCACAAGATAGATATATTCGTAATAAAGGTTGACTAGATTTTTAGAAATTTTAACAATTCTGACAGAGGAGGACCACTTTTAATGTTTTTAAACTGTTTGTGTTCGTTTTAATTCAAGACAGTAAGTTGCATACTCTCGCCTGAATAAATACATGTTCTACATTTGTATACTTTCAGCTGGCCTGATGATGGAATAACTCCGAAATCGATAGCCGAAGATTTTAATAAGCAATAAATAGTGTGTTTTATTTTATTTTTTCATTTCTTAATCTCAGAAGAACATACTATGGAAGAATTCATTTGTAAAATTGAAAAATTGGAGCTATCCAAAGTCTTCCAACACCTGAAATATACAATGAACAAAAGACATCGCATAAACAACCACATACAATTTCTCCAACAATGCAAAAGGAATAATGTCACACCGAAATTTCTGAACTTCAAAATACCATCTAATTACAACAAGAACCAAATACAGTCAACGCTACTTAGGAAAGAAATAAGAAGACAATACAAACAATCAGGAATCGTCGACAGTAAACTCAAATTCTTTCACCATCACCTACAAAAATATCTACATACTATAGAATACCAGATTTTAATCGATAAAATAGAAGAAGATGTATTCTATTCAAACTGGGAAGCAGATAGAAGGAGAAGAACAAAACTCAGAAAACTAATCGAAGAAAAAGAAAAGAACACACCCAGGCAGAGGCAAATAGGAAACCACCAAGTAAATTCGGATACCAAACCCCCATGAATTTTACAACAAATTCACGAACCTCTCAAACATAACACTGAACGAAGAAGAAATGAGAGTGATGAACCTGGGACACAAATTCGCACCAGTTCCTAAAAAAATGGATGTTCACAAGACTGCAGTTGACCTAGAAGTTCAAATAAGAAAAAACCCAAATTACAAAAAAATTTCTGATGCCTTGACAGAAGACCTTATACTTTATAAGAATGAAAAGGTAAGAGTATGCAACAGAAAACAATTTATTAACAATAAACAACTAACAACAACTATAAAAACAATACGAGAGAAAATAAATGACAACAACCTTATATTAACCAAAGCTGACAAAAACGCAGGACTAGTATTGTTAGAAAAGAATATGTACATCGAGAAAACACTCAACTTTTTCAACAAAATAATATAATACAATGTAAGAATAATCCCTTACAAAAATATACCACCAAAGTAAACAATACATTGAAAACAGCTCTTCCAACATTAAAAAAATTCAACGAAACAATTCATACATTAAAAGAAAAGAACCCACAACTACCAAAAATGTACAGCACAATTAAACTTCACAAAGCAGACAAGAGCATAAGACCAATAACATCGGCAATATCGTCCCCATGTCACAAAATCTCAAAATTTATTAACAACTTCTTTTCTAAAAAACTCGAATACAGATCAGATTATTCTATAAAAAATTCTCTGGAATTAATAAAGGAAATACAATCCCTCGAATTAAAATCCGATAAAACATACATGATTTTATCCTTTGATATAGTCAACCTCTACACCAATATCCCCATTAATGAATCCATCAATTTACTTAGAGAACAATTAATAACACATCAAAACAACAATAACAGTTTAAATTTGGAAACTGAGGATATAGAAAATATAACAAAACTTGGTCAGCTAATTACCGAACAAAACTTTTTCATATTTGACGAAAAAGTATATATTATGAAAGACGGATTACCCATGGGCCTACCATCTAGCGGACTTATAGCGGATACTTATGTAGATCACGTAGAAAAACAAATAATGCTCCTACCACATAGCAAAAACATAGTAATCTGGAAAAGATACGTAGACGACATCTTTTGCATGTGGTCAGGAACAAATACAGAACTTGAAGAATTCTACCAAGAAATCAACTCCAGATATAAAATTAAATTCACCATAGAACACGCTATAGCAAACTCACTGAATTTCCTAGATCTGAACATAACACTAAAAGATGATAATGTTTTTCTTTTCGAAATCTACAGGAAGCCAACACAAACTAACACTATCATTCCTTTTAGCTCCTACCACGCACCCACAATGAAGAGAGCCGCATTTAGATTTTTATTTCATAGACTTTTTAACACCCCTTTAACACCAGAAAATTATAGGAAAGAACTAGGTATAATATACCAAGTAGGCAGGGAAAATGAATATTCTGAATCATATATCGACGAAATTCTAAAATCAATGAAAAGAAAAATAATTCTGGATAAAATCTACCCCCACACACCCGTCAGGAAATATTTCATATCGACACCGTACTACAAAGATCTACATGAAAAACTAAAACATACTTTAGAGAAATACAATTATACACTAACAAATAAACGACACAAAACAATAGCGGATATACTGATCAATAATAAAATGAAATCTAAACTTGAACAATCCAGCGGAGTCTATGAAATTACATGCACAAACTGCCCTTCATTTTACATAGGAATGACAACTCGTAATGCAGAAAAAAGATTCAAAGAACACAAAAGAAATCAACCCCATTCCGCTCTAGGCACACATTTAAACGATACCGGACATCATATCACATTAGATAATCTGAAAATACTTCATAAAGAAAATAACTACCATAAAATTATATTACTCGAACAACTAGAAATTCTGAAAAATAAAGACAACCAATTTTTACTTAATGATAATATAGAATTCGACAGAAGAAGCATTTTCAAACTCATAGATTCCTAAAAAACAACAATAAATATAAAATTCAAAAATTCCCGCTACCAATAGACCACATATGTTAACATATTAGATATCACATTTCGCATATATCCTAGTTTCATATTCAGTTGACATTCCCACAAGATAGATATATTCGTAATAAAGGTTGACTAGATTTTTAGAAATTTTAACAATTCTGACAGAGGAGGACCACTTTTAATGTTTTTAAACTGTTTGTGTTCGTTTTAATTCAAGACAGTAAGTTGCATACTCTCGCCTGAATAAATACATGTTCTACATTTGTATACTTTCAGCTGGCCTGATGATGGAATAACTCCGAAATCGATAGCCGAAGATTTTAATAAGCAATAAATAGTGTGTTTTATTTTATTTTTTCATTTCTTAATCTCAGAAGAACATACTATGGAAGAATTCATTTGTAAAATAGGTGAAACCATATCTTGATTGATTAACGACTGTGGAAATGTATTCAATCCATATGCAAGGGCGGTTTTTCAGGGGGGGTGTTGTCTCGGGTGGTGTAATGGGAGTAATTACCCCCCCATGAATATCGAAAAACTAAAAGAAAGTTACGCAACGTGGTGCACATATTTTCATTTGTTTGTTTTTTTTACTAATATTACTTTACTACTATTTTTTCTTATTATATTATTCCTCCTAAATATTTTGATTAATTTTTTTTCAAGTTTTGAACCTGATTTATCGATCTTGAATCAATAAACCCCCCCCATGAAACAAAAGCTATAACAATAAACAATAAACAAAACTTTATTCTCAGAATCATTGCTTACAAGGAAATGAGAAACCGTCAAATACACATGGAGAAAAAAATACAGATTACAATAAGGAACTTTCAAAATATAATTTAGAAATTCTGAAATAGAATAAGGTTCAATTTCAATGATTAAATCAGTGAGTTTACGTTTGAATTGCTTATAATTAATTATATTCAGGATAGATTTAGGTATTTTATTATGAAGTTTTATGCACATATGCTGTGTGTTTTTTCCGTTAAAGTGAGACCTTGTATAGGATAGTGAAAAACATTCATCTGCCGTGTACTATTCCTATTGCGTAATTCGTCGAAATATTGTAAATTTTTCTTTAAGAAAATAACGCATTCTAAGATGTATACACCAAAAAACGTGAGTATTTCATTTTGTCTGAATCTGCTTCTACAGGATTCCCGGAATTTAAGACCCAGCATAGATCTCACAGCTGATTTTTGGAGTATGAATATTTTACTGGCATCAGAACTACCGCCCCAAATAACAACTCCATATCTCATCAGAGATTCGAAATTGGCAAAATACACAGATCTCAAAAGCGCATTATCCACTCGCCGAGACAATACCCCAATCATGAACAAACACGACTGAGCCTTTTACCCAGCTCACCTATATGTAGATACCAGTTCAGAGAACAGTCAACATGAATTCCCAGAAACTTCGTTGATAGTGATGTACTGGCTGTAGTGTTGTTAAAGTCAATAGTTGCTAGAAATTTTTCTTTAGATTGGGAAGTTCTGAATATAACACATTCGGTTTTGTTGACATTCAATGTCAACAAATGTCCATATGGAACAGCTAGATAAACCAACTTTCATAGGAAGCGCTATGAGAAGAACACTCTTTTTCTCGATCTATCAGAAATTAACTCTTTATGTAAAGCCATATAATTACACCTCTAAATGCATTCATGAGTACAAACCATTTCCCAATATTTCACTACATACAGATCACACTAAAGACATTCTGAAAATAACCCCGTATCAACAATTTAACTATCTCTGATTTCGTGAAGAACAATATATTGTAAAATGAGCCAAAAGTCATATAAATTTCGTCTACATGTCATGGAATCCATTATCATGAGATGCATGGTCGTTGTTAACAAAATCTTATTCCTACACATGTTCAAATCGGTGGTCTACTAAACACAGATACTCAAATCAAACTGCAATGATTGGCGAAATTTATTCGCTAAAATTCTAGATCATTTACATAAATCCGTTGAGTGATTAAGAAGTCTGTGGGGCCAAATTAGGGGTCATTACTTCCTAAGTAATGTTCAGCTTCTGACAATGGTGCAAATGGTCACTTTCATGTGATGAATGATAATATCGCCATAATGGATTGCTTTCTGGGCAGGTCATTTTGATATTATACCTAGTATGAAAAATAGAATGCATGAATGAAAGCAGTAGTCAAGATTTATGCCTTTTTTCATTTATATTTATAATTTTACAATACGTGTCTGGAGTATCATTTTAGATTTGAAACTAACTCTTAATAGTTATTTAATCAACTAGGTTATTAAAGACGTCGACTAATGGTCAAGATATTTTAAAGCGTGAGCGGAGCGAACGCTTTAATAGTTCGAGATCATTAGTCGCTTGATTAATAACCGAGTTGATTACAAGATTTTTCCGCCGATCCCAATACGTATAAATACTTGATTGAAATACATTCATATTTTGCATAAGACATGCATTTGAAAAATATAAATTTTTATGTTTCTGTGTTCCAGTAGAGTTTTGACATTTCTCGTAGTGCTTCTGAATACTTTGTGTACGGTTGCCATGAGGATTGCACATTAAAATGGCTAAAAAATTGAGCATTAAAATGGGTCATTAATGCTCAATTTCGTACACATTAAAATCACCTTTAATTTCGAGGTCGGCGGAAAAGATCATATCATTGCAGCTTCCAACATTGTCTCATTGTAAGTTTTTCATAAAAGAGGACACTTTGGTGATTTTTCACTTGGCATTCGTTTCAAGTATTTTTAATTCTGTAACATCAATTTCCAACAAGCTTTCGAGCGCTCGTTCTTTGGTGGAGCAATAAGACTACTAGGAACCTCAGAATTTTATATCGGATTTGAGATTGATACCAAATATATAAATGCAGAATCTCAGCACAATCGGAACTATATTCTGGAAATTATTCAAAAAATGAAATATATATAAAATATATATTTTTGAAGGAGATTTGCCGTGATTATCAAAATGCTTTTATATTTTTATTTGGGATTTTTTTTACACATTACATAACAGTTTTCGATTTTTGAAATTCTCAATTCTATATTCATTGTCCATTCGTATTTAATGATAAGATTTCCTGTTTTTGTCGCCTTTTGTTACAAATTTTCCAATGTAAGTTTTATACAATGTTATACCATTGCCCTTTTAAGATTTCTAAATTGTAGCATCCTGATGAAGGTCCCAATATTAGGACCGAAATATAGATCTTGAAGAACTTTAGTTGTTTGAATTGAATCAAGCCCTTGCCGAGAATCCAAATAAAAATATAAAAGCATATAAAATAAATAATTACCAGAATTAATTTCTATTGTTCTAATGATGCGATACTGTTTAAATTTTGCATGAAGTCAGTTTTGATTCACAAAATAAATTTCACTGGAATCGGCTATCCTGTTATGGAAATATAGGGATTCTTATTTTCAATATTCCAATTGAATTTTCTATGGTTCTGTTGAGACTATGGCCACAAAATTCTGCATGAACATTCAGTGTATTAATCTTTATTTATAAAATAAATTTCATCTGAATCGGATATTTTTCATGGAAATATGAAGTTTCTGCTTTTCAATATTCTAATTGAATTTTCTATGGTTCTGTTAACACTATGTCCACAAATTTTGCATGAAGCTTATTATGACCATCTTAAATAGGGTCGCAGCATTTCATTTCGATGGGTTTCATTCTGTCTGAGATATTGTGGAACAAAAATTTTGAATGGCCATATTTTATGGAACACCATGTACGATTTAGCTGGTTAACGAACTTAACCGAGCCATTTGGGAAACGAACTCACCCTAAAACTTTCAAGCCTCTAGGACAATCCATTCGAAAGTTATTGTGCTAACGGACGGCCCCACAGACAGAATTGAATTTGACCACGAATTCGTCATCAAGGAGTCCCTATCGTTTGAGACCATTTTCGGCTCAAAATTCTAAAATTACAGACATTTGGGCAGAACGATACAGCACTCGTTTAAGTAGAACGAGCGCTCAAAAATCCAATTCACTACAAAATTTTCGTTGCAGCAGATATTATTCATACTTTTCTAAATTTCCAAATGATAACGGCGCACATAGTCGGTAGCTCTGTTTGTAACGTCGATAAGTTAGTAGAAAATTCAGAGGGACTTATCAATTCATTTTCATTCATGAGGTGATAATTTGCTCTTTTCGCTGTTATCATTCCAGCATGGTACCATTATTATTGAAATTTCCTAGAAATACAGTCCCCCTCGCACTTTACGGCCACGTTTTTATTGATAAAAATGTTCATGGCCTCCCACGGTTTAATAGCAGTTCAGCATAGGAACAAGGTGGGCGACGATAAATAGCTAATAAAAAATTATGCGTCAGTAGGTCTTTGAATCCTCATCGGAGTCTAGGTTTCAATTTTTTATTGAGTGTAAAATTAATCTGGGAAAACAGTGCCGTGGTTTCGGTTTGGTTTTCGTTATACATTCTCATTTTGCGCAAGACGTACAGGGTGATTCACTTATCTTTATTCTGTTGATAGTTTTTCGAACAAGACAATGTTGACTTGAGATGTGCGTAGAAGTGGGTGAAAATAATTGAGATGCCAGGCATCGCGGCGTTTTCAATTTTTTTTGCAGGAACATACCTTTTTATTGTGTCATTCGAAAGATAATTTAATTCTGAATGTTTCTTCTGAATACTATTTTTTCTATTTCTTAACGTCAGCGACCTGTAGAATGTGTTATGTTAATTCTATTCCATTTATTTTTTCTGTATTGTGACAGTGTCTTTGAATCAGAGACATAGATCTGATTGTAGCAAACTATTTCTAAATCATTATATCATATGTTTTATATAACGGACATTATGATCCATATACATAAATTATATCTTTTCCTTATTTCATTATAATACTTAAGTTACTTTGGCCAAAATGTAAGGGTTTACTTGGACAAAGTAATTTATTGTGAACTAAGGAAAAAATATAATTTATGTATGGATCATAATGGCCCCGGCCCGTATATGAAACATCATTTGACATGTTGCATTTACCTACTATCAAAAAAATTTTGATTGTTGAAAATATAATATTTGATGAATATAATGATTGAGAACTAGTTTACTACAAAGTCTCTGATTTTAAGAAACACAATGTCTCTAAATCAATTCATACTGCCACAGTACAGAAAAAAATAGATGGAATAGAATCAACATAAAACACGCTGGAGACTACTGACGGTAAGAAATAGAAAAAAATGTGCTTCAGAAGAAACATTCAGAATTTAATTATCTTTCGAAAGACACAACAGAAAAGGTATGTTCCTAGAGAAAAAAATTCTGATAGCGCCGCGATGTCTGGCGTTTCAATTATTTTCTCCGACTTATACGCACATCTCAAGTTAACATTGACTGGTACCAAACATCGTCAACAGAATAAAAAATATTCAATCCTTTTCGAGAAGAATTAGTTACCAAGATAAGTAAATCACCCTGTACATGCGACAATATAAATTTCTAGTTGTCTATGTTCCAGTAGAGTTGTAACTCTTCACTCGTATTGCTTCTGAAAACTTCATGTTCGGTTGCCAATGACAATGGCACATTGAAATATTATTAATTGATCAGTAGAATTGGTCATCATTGATCAATTTCCTATAAGTTAAATCCACCTGTTATTTTGAGGTCGACGAAAAATAGCTTTACAACAGTTTGCAATAAGAATAATTTGGGAAGTTAGGTACAATACGCACTTCAAGGAATTTTCACTAAAAATCATTTCAAAAATAATAGACCTTCAAATAATTGTATGGACAATTCATTTTCTGTTTCCTAGTTAGGTTTTCGAGAAAAAAATTATTGAAATCACCGAAATACCGAATTCAAACGATCAGAAACGGCGGTCGAGTGTGAAATAGGACGCATCAAAAATCATCTCATTGGATGGATATGGATGTCGAATCACAGTTTACAACGATGCCAACTGGCCACTCTGTTATGTATCGTCATCCCCACTATGCCCCATTATGCTTGCTCATACGTCATTATGGCGTGACGTCCGAACTTAGGAGTAAAGAAATCGCATTTTGAATTTTAAATTAAAAAATAATTACTTGAAAATTTAAAAGAAGTATGTGGATGTATGACTCGTGTTGGTTAAATAGTTTTCGAAAGGAACTTTAAATTTATAAATTAATAATATGGTGTTCATTTAAAACATGTTGAACAAGTTTTGACTTGCTACTATAGTCCGTTCACGAAAATTTGAGCGCATAGTAGACGTTTGTTTATTTATCTGAAGTTGGCTGACATAACGTAAAATAGAGTCAACGTTGCCGAATGTATCCGGCCTCGTCCGACGAGCTTAATAGTTATCAGAGAACTCTATGCAAAATTGACAAGAAAATAAATAACATAACCTAAAATTTCAATATACACAGTGGAATATGCCAAATTTCCATGGCAAACCGACGGCTCAACCTTTCGTGAACGGACTATACCTTGTTAATTGCATATATGCATTGTGAGTGCGGTAGAGCCTATATGGAAGTAACCAACATCTTTTAAATGTGCGATTCAGAAAACATAAAAAACAAGCTCAACAGAGAGATACTTGTAAATCAAAGCTTGTTCAACATGCTTTGAATGCAGACTATAAGATTCTGTAGGTTGAAGCTTCAATGATATAAAAAAAGAAAAACTGAGACATAGAAAATTGAGAGAAGCAGCTTTTTGTCAATTACCAAAAACCCCATCAGTTAACCGTCCGTTGATCTCAGAAACATCTGGGCTGCAATGATTACATCTAGCTTAAAAAAAGATCAGATGAATTGTTTCACAACTGATTCAATCAAGAATAGATCAAAGTTATTAATTATTGTACTCTAAGAACTGTAAAAATTTTAAAATATTTCAGAGAGTGAGGAGAGTTGCTTTTCTAAAAGTTGTGTTTTTCCTGAGAACGGCTAGCCGATACTTTGAACAGAATGAGCAAATATGATGTCATTAGCCCAAAAAATATTTCAATTTATATTCCATCATCAAGACTTTCTCAGCAGGAGATTCTCGAGTTAAATTTAGTGGACCCTTTCTTTTTTTCGAAATGGGTCCCATTGCGTAGATAAAGACCTCTGAATTTGGCACCCCAGAACATTTTATGTCAATATCCCAAAACATATTGAATATTACATACAACATATTGCATATTACATACCAAATTTTATACAGGATTTTGAAATATGATGAATCTTTTGGTGTTACATTTTCTGTCATGGTGCCCCTTGGCAGAATGCCCTTCATTTCGATAAAAAATGTTTAAGGAAATACAGTGGAACTTCCCTATAATGAAAGTCCGTAAAAATATCAATCCCTCGTTACAATAGCAAATGAAAAACAATAAAGCTTTTAAAGAAATATTTTTCTCATCTTGTGGTCCAAAATTCAATTGATTAATTAAAAATCAAAAAGTTGATATATATTTCAATAAATTTAGAACAATCAACCACATCAGAAGTCACGATTATATTTTCATCGGTCGATTTCTATTCGGTCCATCACCAACATCCGTAGAAACTCGAAACTCGGGGTATATAATTAGCGCAGAATGTAATGTAGACCTAATGACGGTTCGTGAACCTTTGGAACGATAAAATGGGATAGAGGTTGAATAACAACCGGAATACTGGTCAGCATTTAAATGCCTAGATATAGTACCTGAACTTTTCCACTTTCGATTGGCACCACTGAAAACGATCTACGAGGTGTCCCTGTGAGATAACTTCAAAAGAACTGATTTGAACAAAATGAGATACAAAAACTGGGGGATTCTTTGGATTATACAGGGTGGCCAGATTTGTTGATCCCTGAACTACAACTAGAGATAGTAAAAAATTAGGAAAAGTTATGAGCTGGTGTTTTTGATCGCTCGTTCATTCTTGAAGCAATTTTGTATAGGACTCGAGATTGACACCCAATAAATAGATGCAAAATCACAGCACGATCGAATAATATTCTGGAAATTATTCAAAAAATTAAATATGTGAAAAATCGATATCTAAAAATAACCAAAATTATATGATTTTGATTTCACAATCCATTTGAAATTTTGAATTTCATTATTCATTATTCCATTCGCCATTTTACATCTATGAACTCGATTTCATTTCAATTGAAAGTTTTCTCATGGAGATATGGGAATTTTTCGATATTACGATAGACTTTTCAATGGTACTGTTTTTGTTCATAACCATTTTGCTTGTTGTGTTCATTTGTTTCAATTAATTCACGTGTTTTCAATCATATTTTAACTGTACCTATACATGTAAATAAATATACAATAAATACAATAAAGATTATTATTATGGTATTTGCTTACTGCTTGGTATTGAACATTTCACTGAATTATTCGATAAAATGAGTAATTTAGGAATAAATTAAATTATATGGTCCTGATTATTTGCATGAGCAGTCATTATAATAATCTCACCCTCAAAATGAATTGCACTCGAATCGGATATTTTGTTGAGGATATATAATGATTTTTCTCCTCAATATTCCGATTGCATTTTCTTCTATGTCTCTGTTAAAACCATAGCCATAAAATTTTGTTCAGGAAAAATTTTGAATGAAAATTCAGTATATCAGTTTACATTCACAAAAAAATTTCACTTGAATCGGACATCCTGGTTATGGCAATATAAAAATTCTTCTTTCCGATATTCCAATTGAATTGTCTTTTGTTCTATTAACACAATGGCCATGAAATTTTGGATGAACATTCAGTACATCGATCTTCATTCACAAAATAAATTTCACTCGTATCGGATATCATGTTATGGAAATATAAAGATGCTTTTTCCAATATTCCAATTGACGATTTTTGGTTAACAAACTTAACCGAACCTTCCCTGAAAATTTCAAGTCTCTAGAAGACTCCTTTCTTCAGTTATCGTGTTTACGGACAGCCCCAAGAACGGAATTGAATTTGACCACGGATTCATCATCGAACATTATCGTTTGAGATTATTTTCGGTTCAAAATTCGAAAATTATAGACATTTCCGCAAAACGATTTGATAAATACTCGTTTAAGTCCCGGCATTCTCTTCGAAAATCAAATTTCATTATCATTTCTAGCACTGTGAAAAGGTCTTTGGATTTTACATCAATATCAGTTCTAAATTGAATGAACAAGTAATAGTTATAAATAATAATAATTACAAAAGGCATTGAAGGTCAAAATTAATGAAAGCACTAGTATTATAATGAGCCCTTCACCAGAAAAATCCATTATTTTTACAATTCCAATGATATTTCGTTGGAAACAGTGGAACAGTGGAAAATTCCCATGGAAATCTTTTAGTGATGAAAGTTTTCAGGAAAATGCTCTGAACGTTTCGGAGATTCTTTAGGTCTAAAAAATAGAGGCGAACATGAACAAAACCATACACTGTAAAAAACACCAACCAAATGATACTCGTAATACTTCGTAAAGAGAAATATCCAGAGCTTAAATGAGAATATGAAATTCACAACTCAATACCTACATCAATTTTCCTATTAGAAGTGACATTAATGTTAATCACTTTCCTGAGGAATGAATAATTACGCTTTTTTCGAGTTCAACAAAAAATGTAGAATCACGCCCAATCTAGACGACTCCTTAATAACTGTCAACAAATTAACGAAATGTCAAATTACTGGTTTTCTGTGCCGATAATTAGTGTGAAGTTAATGAAAATAATTTCCACGGAGACCAGTCGGCTATCGACAAGATATAAGAAATATTAATATTGATCCAATAATGATATCTCTTCAATTAATTTCAGACACCATCGAGGCGCTACTCTCATCTACGCCATGCAGATTAATAGTGTTTAATCTGTAGATATTTCCTGTCTATGAGCTGTTTCTACCGTCTCGATTATATGAAAAACGAGAAGAAAACATAATTCGTTAAATGCAATGAAAAACTATTTGTGTTGTGAAATGAGGAATCCTAAACATCAATGCTTTTATTCGTATTATGATTAATCTAAATACATAAAAGATACCTATATTTGGAGACTATAGACAATTCCTTGCACATCTGAGATTCTGAAAAATCATCAATTGGAGAGTCAGGCCTAAGTTTGATAAACTATACCTACTGGTAACAGAGCAATATCAAATATCGAATTTTCGAAGTTGATTATTTTCGTCTTTTTCGTATTTTTTTTGTTGTTAGGTATTTCAAGATATTTGACCAAAGTATATTGAAGTGGAGAGAAAATTTGTTTCAATGAAAAAGTAACCCTCACAAACGAATAAGTATGTATTTCAGCTTTTCGAACAAATTCCATATCACTACACTTATTGAGGATACAGGTCTTCTTGCTGAGATTTCAATCTTTGTGTTCATGTACCGGGTGTCCTAAATTTGATGTCTAGTGAGGAGATCTCAGAAACCCGATGAACTAGAACAAAATGCAATGAGGAAAAAATGATTACTTCAATGAATTCTTCTGAAAAAAGTGCCTGTATAATGTTTGGCTTCATGTTTATAACATCAGTAATAAAGAAATTATGAGAATTTTTCATTTGACACCATTTTCCAATTTTCTCTAATAGCTCGTAAACGGTTTGACTAAGAAGGTTGCGGTTTTTACCAAATGAATTCCCTCAAAAATCGAGCCCGAAAATGTGCCACTCATTTTGTTCTAGCTCATCTAGAGAGATCCTCTCAGTAGACAACGAATTTAGGAAACCCGGTACATAATTAAAAAGGTATGGTACCTCATTTATTGATCCTGTACTTGAACTGGGAAAAGCACTTACTATTTTGATTGATCCTTATCTCAGAAAAACCATTTACCATGATAAAACAAAGTGAAGAACCAATGTTTTCCATTTTGAGGAAATGGGTTTAAAAAAAGGAACTAAGGATTGGGAGGACCCAGGGCTATTGGTTCAACAAGAAGTATTAGTAATCGGTGGTTTCAAAACCTCAGTACTGGTTATTATTTTGAGTACCTCAAGGTACCGTGCTGGATCTCATTTTCTTTCTTCTCTTTGTGAAGTCACAATGAAGATAAAAGGAATTCTCTTCGCTAAACGATATCGTTATTCGGTATTTTGAATCAAATGGGAGGTAAAAGCATTCATTTTCGAAATTATAGCTCAATAGCTCAAAAATAACAAAATTAACCTGAATCTGATGTAAAAAATTTGAATAGCCATCGAATCAAAAACTACCAACTTAAGAACGTCAGCTAATGGAATATTTGGAATAGCAACTGACTAACATTTATTTTTACAATATGAATTTGTGGCCAATTTCATGAACCAGTTAGATATTATTAGGTTAAGTTTCTAGAAGTGTTTTCCATGCTTTTTTTGAAATTTCCAAATAATGACTTCATTCTGGAGACTTAGTTATAAAATCTACAATCTCAGGTCCAATGCTATGCTAAACATCATGTCTCCTATCCTATGCATGTCCATAAATTTATACAGGTAAATCATTACAATATCACATGACGTACTCACCACTTACCGTGGATTATTAAGGTGGCACCACCATGCTTCATTGAATCAAATTATAGATTAATTGATTTAATGGTTCTATTCCGATTGAATTATCATAAAATCTGAAACGCTATCTAGGTGAATGCGTAATGAATTCTTTAAATAGAAAAAATTCAGCTTAAAACAATGCAACATGTTTTGGATTTGTATTATTTGATATAACGTTATTCAATTCACAAAATATGAAATATTTCATGATGAGAAAATATTTATATTAAATGAACAATTGAAATTAGAAATAGTTATTTATTATACAAGGGAAAAAAGTAATAGATTTTAGCTCGAGGTTATATTGTTTCCCGACGCGAAGCGGAGGGAGACAAAAAGCCGAGAGCTAAAATCTAATATTTTTCCCGTGTATAATACACTATTTTTTCTGTGACAGGAAAAACGACCATTTAATAGTGAAAGAAATATAACTCTTCACAAAATTACTTTTTTCCCCGGGAAAAAAGTGAGTACTTTTTTCCCGGCTACATAGAGAATCATTTTTTTGACAGGGAAAAAAGTAATTTCGTAAAAAGTCATATTTTGTGACCTGTCAATGGATATAAAATGTCACATTTTTTTCCCGTCACAGAAAAAATATTTTTCAATTATAGCACCGTTTCATTTCATCATATCAATCGAGAATAAAAATTTCAAAATTCTATTCTTTCAAAATCAACAGCTAACATAATACAATACATAAAACAAAAAAATTCCTAACTGAGGTTAGTGCAAAACGGGGTACCTACCATAGTATTTTACGAATGATACCAGAGCTAGGAGAAAAACTCAGTAGGAAAAACCCTGTCTCGCCATTCTCACAAAATGAAAACTTAAAACTATTTGAATAATAATTTAATAATATGATCCTTAAGACATGCAAGATAAATAAGAAAAGTCAAATAAAAAAATTAAGAAAAGCCCTGAGTAGTAGCTTTTGAGCGCTCGTTCTTTGGTGGAGCAATAAGACTATTACCTCAAAATTTTATATGGGACTTGAGATTGATACCAAATATACAGGGTGTCCCATTACTCGACGTCAACCCGGAACCGGGTGAAAAGGCAAGTAATGCTGGTTGTCAGAAAAATATAAAAAAAATCTAAGTTGCATGATTTTAAAATAATGAGCATTTAAAAAAACACGCAAAATTCCACACCCTGTGGCAGTCTTTTCGCTCCTGTTGCCACAAATATCAACTTTTTCCAACTTTTTTCTTTGCTGTGTAACCTTGAATAATGCTTGTCTAAACTGTAATCAAAATTTTGATACCAGCTGCTCTAGGTTTCATAAAAATAGGGCTTACTTCTCGGAAAAAAAATTCGAAATAAACAATTGCCTAGTTTCAACTGACTGTATTGAAAAAAAAATGTACTACGTAGGTTTGGCATGTTTTTTCAAAAGTTGGCGCATTTAGTGAGGATTCCAAAATGGTATAATACTTGTTTAATTATAGCTGCCGTAGTTCAAATTTATTTTCGATTGCCTTTGAATACACTTTTTCGTTAACTGCTTCCCAGTAATAAAGTCCAATGGGTTCAAGTCCGGTGAACAGGCCGGCCACGAGATTGGACCAGAAAGTCCGATCCATCTTCCGGGAAAAAATGTTATCAGAAAAAAAAATTTCCAGAGAAAATGATTTTTCCAGAAAAAATTTTTCCTGAGAAATTTCTCTGAAAATTTTTTTTTCTGGTAACATTTTTTCCCGGAAGATGGATCGGACGTTCTGGTCCAATCTCGTGGCCGGCCCGTTCACCAGACTTGAACCCATTGGACTCTATTACTGGGAAGCAGTTAACGAAAAAGTGTATTCAAAGGCAATCGAAAATAAATTTGAACTACGGCAGCTGCAATTAAACAAGTATTATACCATTTTGGAATCCTCACTAAATGCGCCAACTTTTGAAAAAACATGCCAAACCTACGTAGTACATTTTTTTTTCAATACAGTCAGTTGAAACTAGGCAATTGTTTATTTCGAATTTTTTTTCTGAGAAGTAAGCCCTATTTTTATGAAACTTAGATCAGCTGGTATCAAAATTTTGATTACAGTTTAGACAAGCATTATTCAAGGTTACACAGCAAAGAAAAAAGTTGGAAAAAGTTGATATTTGTGGCAACAGGAGCGAAAAGACTGTCACAGGGTGTGGAATTTTGCGTGTTTTTTTAAATGCGCATTATTTTAAAATCATGCAACTTAGATTTTTTTTATATTTTTCTGATAACCAGCATTACTTGCCTTTTCACCCGGTTCCGGGTTGACGTCGAGTAATGGGACACCCTGTATAAATGCAGAATATAAAACGATCATAATATTCTGGAAATTATTCGAAAAATAAAATATGTAAAAAATAAATAATCGAAAAAATTTAATTCTATGGTTCTGATGATGCGATCCTCTCGAAATCTTGCATACACATTCAGTATAAGTATTAGTTTTAATTCACGAAATAAATTTCACTAGAATGGGTTATCTTGTTATGGAAATATAAGGATTCTTCTTTTCAATATTCCAATTGAATTGTCTATGGTTCTGTTAACACTATGTAACACTATGGCCAGAAATTTTGCATGTGGCTTATTATGAGTATCTTGCATCTGGTCGCAACGTTTCATTTCGATGGGTTTCGTTTTGTCTGAGATATCGAGGAACAAAAATTTTGAACGCCCATATTTTATGGAACACCTTGTACGATTTGGCTGGTTAACGAACTTGACCGAGCCAAATGGGAACCGAACTCACCCTGAAAATTACAAGTCTCTAAGACAATCCCTTCGAAAGTTATTGTGCGGACAGACGGAAGGCCGGACGGCCCAGCGGACAGAATTGAATTTGACCACGGATTCGTCATCAGGGAGTCGGACCCTACCGTTTGAGACCATTTTCGGCTCAAATTTTAAAATAACAGACATTTGGACAAAACGATATAGCACTCGTTTAAGTAGAATGGGCGCTCAAAAATGGAAATGAATATTCTGAAAAAGATTAATTTTCTTCATAATCCAAGTGATAACCTTCTCTAAGATGCCTTCTTCTGAATCTAAAAAATAAAATCCTTACAGAAAAATTAACTCTATCAAATCGATTTGAAATTAACCACCCAATTCAAAAATGAATCGGTAAGTTTATGTAAAGGTTTTAAGCCACCCTGAAATTAAAATATGAAATGTTCCAAATTGTCTCCTCTGCTCCTCCGTATTTTCATCTAGGACTCTCAACTGAATTCCATTTGGAATGCATGCCATTACAACGTCTATGGCCTGTTCTTATTCGATTAAGTACAGTCCATACTTTAATTGGAAGATCAAATCCAGGAACTTTAGTCGAAAGATCAGTTATTTTTTCTCATTTCGAATAATCTCAAAGTTTTTATATCCAAAATTTTAACACTCTTGATTGAAAGCAGTTGATTCAACAACTTTGCCATATTCACAATAGAAAAATAGAAAATTGTTCACATTCCGCTTGCCGCCACTGTACATCATTTCCATGCATGATCTTAATGTGACAGAAAAAGATTCCTCAGACAATTATATCTGAGTACTTCTGAAATTCTGTCGTTTTTATTGTTCAACTTCTATGGCATTATAATGACAGAGTTGAATACCATACATTTCTAACTAGGCAGCAATTTATAGGGAATTATGGAAATATGTAATAATGTTGCAGGAAATGGATAATTACTCTAGCTTTATTGTGTTTCTCATTTTACATTGTTGCCAAATTTGAATAACCGGAAATGTCCATAAAAAAATCTCCTGCTCTTTCACAAGTTAGGTTCCTGGACTACTTCGTCATCTAGTTGTTAAACTTCAACGTTTCACTGTGAACATTAGCTACCAACTTCCTATGTTTAAAGAATAAGCAGGAAATATTATTTTTCATTCATATTTTATACTGTGGTGGCTCCAATTGGAAAACACACTAGAAAAAAAATAAGAAAAACCCAGAGGAGTAGCTTTTGAGCGCTCGTTCTTTGGTGGAGAAATAAGACTATTACCTCAAAATTTCATATGGGACTTGAGATTGATACCTTATATATAAATGAATAATATCAGTACAATCGGAATTATATTCTGGAAATTATAAATGAAATATGTAAAAATATAAATTAAAAAAAATTGAATTCTATCGTTCTTATGATGCGATCCTCTTGAAATTTGGATGAACATTCATCAGTATATCATTTTACATTCACAAAATAATTTTCATTCGAATCGAATATCCTGTCATGGAAATATAAAGATTCTTCTTTTCGATATTCCAAATGAATTTCTATAGTTCTGTTAACACTATGGCCACGAAATTTTGGATGAACATTCAGTATATCGATCGCCACTCTCAAAATGAATATCACTCGAATCGGATATCCTGTTATAGAAATAAAAAGATTCTCCTTCACGATATTCCAATTTAATTTTCCATGGTTCTGTTAACACTATGGGCACGAAAATTTTGCAGTTTACATTGACAAAAAGAATTGCAGCTGAAATGGATATCCTGTTATGAAAATAAAAAGATTCTTCTTTTCAATATTCCAATTGAATTTTCTATGATTCTGTTAACACTATGACCACAAATTTTGAATGAACATTCAGTATATCGATCTCCAAATAAATTTCACTCGAATCGAATATCTTTCTTATGGAAATATGAAGTTTCTTCTTTTCAATATTCCAATTGAATTTCTATGGTTCTGTTCACACTATAACCACAACATTTTTTACGAGGTTTGCTATGAGCATCTTGCATTTGGCCGTAACATTTCATTTCGATCAGTTTCGTTTTTTTCTGAGATATTAAGGAACAAAAATTTTAAATGTCCATATTTTATGGAACTCCCTATATGATTTGGCTGGTTAAAGAACTTAACCGAGCCATTTGGGACCTGAACTCATCCTGAAAATTTCAAGTCTGTAGGACAATCCCTTCGAAAGTTGTTGTACTAACGGGCGGCCGGACGGCCCTACAGACATAATTGAATTTGACTACGAATTCGTCATCAGGGAGTCTAACCCTATCGTTTGAGACCATTTTCGGCTCAAAATTCGAACATTACAGACATTTGAGCAAAACGATATAGCACTCGTTTAAGTAGAACGAGAGTTCAAAAACGGTTCACTTGATCATTTTTGTTAAAATAACTGTTTTGAAAAGATATGAAGAAAAGAATTTAGCAAATAACTTATTTCATTCAAAATATATGAAAATAATGAGCTCTTTGTAAACCTTCAGAAATTATGTTGGTATCGTTTTGTAGCTAATATCCTTGCGTGTTAGCTCATTGAGAAAAAATTATACTTCAATGTGCTAGTTCTTGTAATATTTACTAGAAAATCAGTACATTTTTTCACTAAATTTTTTTAAAGAATTTCTTTATAACATTTTTAAGTTATATGTTTTCATATTGTTCCATTTTAATGAAAGGTGGTAGTATCATCTTTCAAAAAACATTTTTTTCACATCTGTAGGACCTTTATGTCCAAAGATATCGATATTATTAGGGTCAACTAAAATAAAAAGTAAATTTAAAAAGGGAGCGTCTCCAAAAATGAGGGAGTAAACTTCCCAATATGGGTGTTTTTTGTTGATAAAATTAGGTATATTTGATGACCTTAAATTATCGCTAAGTCATTACCAAACACACTGTACATATATTCAATAATTAATGCAGAAACATCGAAATTCTAGAGGCACCACATATCCACAAAATTCGAAGGAAAGCCCGCCGTTCTTCTTGATCAACATTCGAAACGATTATTAGAATATTGCGAATTCTTTGCAGATACATCTTCTAATATAATGCCAACTTCGATGCTACTGAAGTCATTTATAAAAGTCACATGTATGAATACAGCAGCTTATACAAGAAATAGGAACAAATGGGAAGAATATATCTTGAACGTCATTTTTTCCACGAGCTCTCTTGATGTTGGGAAAGTTCATTAGAAGATAAACATCTATAAATTACGTGTTATAATACATTTACAATTGGTGTAATCAAAGTAACTGTTTTAGAGTCATGTTGCATGAGACCTTTGTATAATTTATTTCGAGTAGAAACTGTATATGACTTTTTATTCCTTCCAGAACTGCGAAACGGACCAGCTATAAATGTCTGTTCACCTCGATTCAACAAATTCTTCGATAATGATATAGAAAATTACCATGACACATGCGATTTTTCGAATGATGGTTCTTCAGTTGTGAAAGCGTAAATTTTTTCAGTAATTCATGAATATCTTACAAATATCGATGAAAATATAATCTGGGAGGATTCTTCATTTCTAAAAAACTAGTAACAAATCTCAATGTCAATTAGTCTGATATAGACACCGAAACGTTACATTATCCTTTTCATTTATTTCCTTTTTTAGTTTTACTGATAGGCAACAATTTTTTCAAAACCAATTTGCTCCTGACAAATAAGTGCAAAGATTTTCACAGGAGCACTTTATCTTATTATATTTTTTTAATTATTTCTGTTTCAGAGACTGGAAGTGAAAACCTGTAAAGTTATTAGAAATATCTTACAAGCTTGATCAAATCGGGTGAGAATTATCCGAACTACAATATATTAAAATTTTATGTTCATCTTGAAATTCAACAAATGAAAATCGAAGAGTGAATATTTCTGCAAATGAGTTTTATTTGTAATTGATTTTTCAATTGTTTTCATTGATTGAGTTATTTTGTTTAGTTGCATTGTATTCTCTATGAGTAAATCCAAAAAGGAACGAAACATGAATGAAAAAAGAAGCATATTTTCACGAACTCAGATTTCATCGAGTTGTGAACACAATAACTTCAGAGTACCATATTCAGAACTAAAACATCCAACGAAAGTTTAAGACTTCAGGCCAGTGCTTTTGGAGCGCTCCTTCTCCTCAAACAAGTGTGTATATCGTTTTGCCGGAATGTCTCTAATTTTTGAATTCTGAGCCGAAAATAGTCTCAAACGATAGGGTTCGACTCCCTGATTAGGAATCTATGGTAAAAATAAATGCTGTCTGTGGAGCATTGCGACCGGCCTTAAGCACGATAACTTTCAAAGGTATTATCTTAAAAACTTGAGATTTTCAGGATGAGTTCATTTCCCAAATGCCGCGGCTAAGTTCGCTAACCAGCCAAATCGTATAGGGTGTTCCATAAAAATGGCCATTAAAAATTTTTGTTCCTCAATATCTCCGACAAAACGAAACCAATAGAAATGAAATTTTGCGAGATGCTCATATAAGCCTCAGCAAAATTTTGTGGTCATAGTGTTAACAGAACCATAGAAAATTCAATTAAAATATTGAAAAGAAGAATCTTTATATTTCCAAGATATCTCATTATTATTTTATCAATGAATATTGATATGAGTTTAAAAAAATTCCATTACTTCGTATGTTTTTTGTATGATTACTGTAATTTTGGATTAATATCCTGCTAAATTATTAATTATTTATAATCCGAAGCTTGTTTGCCGTAAAAAGGAAATCCCTATTGAGAAATCACCGACTCATCTTCAATTAAAACAATAACAGAGTTAAATCTTTTCGATGTAATAGACACAATACAATAATTAATTGCTTCAATTTTCCTTTGATATCGGTTATGAGGTCAATCCATGATTTTGAATGATTTGAATTCTGAGAATGTACAGGGCCACCAAACTTCTTTGTCTAGAGAAGATGTCATGCTGCGTGACTGTAAGAACAAGAAGAACACATTCTCATGCTGAAAAAATAGAGAAAAAAAAGGTTTAGAAAATTTTATTCCATATAAACAAAGAAATAACAAAAAGTATTAGTGATCTTCACATATATACTGATGGACAAAATTAGCGCACCACCTAAAATTTCGTTAATTTAAACAATAATTGATATCTTCCAAATCTTTAGTCGGATTTCAACGTTTTTTTCTTTCAATAGTTGCTCTGTTATTGTCGAATTCCCTCCATTAAGCAGAAGTCCAAAAAATGAAATCTTCAGGTTGTACAGGGCGTTTAAATAATGTCATGTTTTATAGTCAAATTTTAACGTCTTCTGTGGGCAATGCCAGGTTGCTGAGGTATATGAAAACAATAAAACGTTGTAGCCTAGTATCTCTTGAGTATTTTGTTTTTTCAAAAACCAATTTATCTTGAAGTCGTCCAGATATACACCTTTTTATCAACTCTTGTATTTTATGCATTAGCCATGAATATCTTCGCAACCATTTGTCCGATTTGAATGTTTTCTTTTTAGTTGTAAGCTCTTTTATCGGCGAAATCATACTACAATGAGTCTATGACTTTGCTAATATACATGCACATCTCAACGCAACTGATGTTGAAATAACCTAAATTATCCATTTGTTTTGATGACAGAATTAGATATGTTTACCATTTGATCTCTCGACCTGAGGAAGGTGAAAATAAATCACCGAAACGTCGCCATAGAGATCTACGTTTTTTATTGTTCCTTCAACCGAAAAAATTACCACCTACAATGAGATGTTCAAAAAAAGAAATGCATCATGCTGTACAGGGCGTTCAAATTTTCGGGTGTTTTTCATTACAGTTAACGCATTTAAACCATTGTTGATTGTCACCCGAAAAAGGCATGTTCTATTTGTCAAAATCACTTCACTTCCAACTGAAGTGATTTCGGAAATTATTCAGGCAAATAGAAAGCTAGGAATAAATATTGCCATTGCCAATCGAAAACTATAGTCGACCACATTAGTAGTTTCTTTTGGCCAAATGATTCTAGTCTTATATCTTCCTTCGTCTGGTTCTTCATTCACAGCCCTTAACAATGAAACAAATAAAACTGAATGAAATATCTCTCATGAATGATTCATTCTCTCTTCAATCACCAGTATCAACACTACCAAATACATCGATTTCTTTGAAGGCGACTTTACAGCACCATATTAAGTAGTCAACTACACATGTTAATCGTCACTGAATTAAATCAAATGTAAACAAGCTATCTGCTGCACGGTGCAGAACAAATCGAAACCTACTTTTACCTCTCAGAGATTAACCCATAAGCGGGCTAAATGTTTCCCTTTTCGCCGACGACGTAAAGCTTTACAGCTGCCCCACAACTAGGGTTGCCAGGCGTCCGGATAAAGCCGGACATAGTTAGGATTTTTGATAGCGTGTCCGGCCAAAACAAACGGTGTCCGGATTGTTCGGCTTTTGTTAGGCTTTTATTTCGCCAACGAGTAATCTCCGAGCGCCGCAGACAAGTCGACGCCTATTTTAAGTCGATGAGTAGTCAAGATTGTTTTTCAGAATTCCTGACTATTTGTCAGTATTTATTTGCAATTCCAGGGCATAACTCAAATGTTGAAAGAATTTTCTCATTGATATTGATAGGGCAGCAATGGTCAAAGGAACGCAACAGATTACATGTTGACACTGTTGCTAAAATGTTGCTTGTAGAATTCAATTTAAAACATTTGACTTGTAAGGATTTTTACAACAGCATTTTGAAAGAAACTGATCTTTTGAAGCAGGTTTCCGGCAACTCGAAATACTCATAAATATTTGTATTGCTTAAGTTAAAGAGGAGAAGTTATATTTTATCATTGAGTTTAAAAATACTCAATGATTTTATAGAAGTTTTTTGAGATTGTTTTTCGTTTTGTTTCAATGAAAGAAAATAATTCCCAATTATGGCTTCATTTTACTGATTTGGCATTCGAATTTATTTATATTTCACAAGAATTCAACAAGATTCATGTTATATATAAAAAAGCTTGTTTTACATACAATTTTTTGTCGTTATCTATTGATACTGAGACATAGTTTTATTAATATGGGGTGTCCGGCTTTTTTAACAAAATGTCCGGTCAAAATGGCTTGTCTGTCCGGCTATTAGGTTTGGCGACCTGGCAACCCTACCCACAACACATCATTCCACGCTTCAGGATGATCTGGACAGACTGAGTGCCTGGTGCGACGACTGGTTACTTCCTTTAAATATAGAGAAGTGCTCGGTTCTCCACATAGGAAGAAACAACCCTCGTAAACAGTACAACATCGGTGGTCGGCGTCTATCTCCTGTTTCCCGGCAGTGCGACCTTGGAATAACCGTCTCTGAAGATCTCAGCTGGCGAAGCCACATCGACCACATTTCATCCAAAGCCAAACAGCTGACTTATTCATTTTACAGAGCGTTCAGGGGTTGTAATGATCGAACATTTGGGACCATCTACAAGTTTTATATTCGGCCACGCTCGAGTACGGAGGTCCTGTCTGGTGGTGTACCACGAGAGGAGAGGAGAGTGTGCTCGAAAAAACTCAGATACTAGGATTGGCTGTGGACCTGTTAGACCCACATATGAGCAGCGACTTGCATCCATGGGCTCACTGCTTTCGAAGACAGACGTATTCGCGGGGGACCTGATTTTCTCGTTCCGAGCTATGCATGGTTTGCTGGGGGACAGATTCCGCGACATGTTTACCCTCAATAACAACAATCTACGAGGACACAGATTCAAGTTGAGACGAGAGAATTTAAAACTAATCAACGTCAAAATTTCCTTCCCAACAGAATCTTCAACACCTGGAACTCTCTTCCCGACTCCGTGTCCAGTCCCGGTCTGTCGGTGCGTTCAAGAGGGGTTACGACAGATGGAAATCTGAGCAGCAGCCATCACTTATTTATTGAGATAATTTCCGTTCTGTTTTGTTTTACATACTTCATGAGCTACATTTCAATTGTGTTTTTCTTGCCATGTATATGCTTTTTTTTTATTGTACTATTGAGTTTATAGGTTTCCTCAACCTCAACTCTTGTTCGTTTATTAATAATAATAATAATAATAATAATAATAAATCTGAAATTAATTCCAAGCAATCTGCGATCGCGAAGATGCAAACTACAAAGGAAGTAGGTGATTGGACCGCAGGCAATGAGCTCACTTATCGGAAACTCATCTTTAAAAGCGCCGGTTGCCGGTCTTTCAGTTGCTGCTGTCTTGTTAACGGCAATATATGGATTTATCGATCAGGTTACGTGAACAAATAGATTGAGAGACGTGCAATTCGCGTATTGGGACAACTGAAGATGATAATGGGTTCAGTTAGTACCGATAGGACCAACACCAATGCTATTGAAAGGTTTGAGTCAGCTGTTTTCGACTAATGTTTGTTATATTTATTTTTCTATTTCATTATCGTGAGACGTTCATTATTATAGTATTAGTTTTGAAGAGTTTCGAGCTCCTGAGCTGTTCCAGTACTTGTGCGCGCAACCAATGGCAACCCGTATTTCGAGCTTTTGAGTTACTCAGGAGCACGAAACTCTTCAAAACTCAAAACTGAAAATAGTTCTAATGAACTCGTTACAGCATTGCTTTCAGTTATATTTTTCGTTTTGTGGTTGCCAACAGTGACTTCCGATCCTATCAAATTTCAACACACTTGAAATGAAATAATTTGGTAATGACTGTAGACAGGAAAAATTAAATTTTCATTAAGAAATAAGGTATTAGAGTCTAGAGATTTGCTTCCTGCAAACTATGAATTGTCTGTGGTATTCTGCTTTTCATCTGTAAGTTACGATACTGTAGCCTACGATTGATCTGTAACTAGAGCACTAGAAAGATAGGTATGCCAGACAGGCTGACTGGGTCCAACCATAGACTCGAAAATTACAGATGGTAATGTCAATTTCTCAGTTATTGTGCTCTATTGTTAGTTGCGTGCTTTTTTTGAAGAATAGTTAATAGAAAGTATATATAATTAAAAACAATAAAGTTGGAGACTAGACAGGTAAGCATAAGCATTTATTCGATTACAGATTTCATTTCATTCGAATTGTTCTATAATTTTCGAGTCTGTGGTTGGACCCAGCATGGCTGTCTGGTATACTCCCCTTTTCAGAGCCTTACTGTAACTGTCCGACCCACAGATTCGTGGATAATTCAATTCTGGAATGGTCCTGTAAATTTCTAATTTACAGTGTTACTTTGAACTACTCATCGAAAAACATAACTTCACTCGTAAGATTTGATCATGGAACTGCTGTGGATTCTATTTTTCCTAAGAGTCTATGAGGGGGAAATAGAATCCACAGCTTAAATGACCACAAATTTTTTTGAACGCACGTTATAATGAGTAAATGGCTTTGATTTGAATTGGAAATACATTCATCTGAATGTAGTTTGGTTTTGTTTCTTTCATATAATAAATTGAAAACAGAAAGAAAGAAATTATTTATCAAAATTGCTGTAGAATTTAGTTTATGGTACACTGGTTCTTCAATCTGAACGTGTTCACAATACGGTCATTCAGCGTTTCTTCAATCTGAACGTTTTCTGGGCATCCGTTATTTCAAATGAATTCATTTGATCACGCAACCTTTTCCTTCCAATTCTCAAAAAGTTCCTACTTTGAAAATGAATCATTTTCAGGTCATGTATATTATTGAACAATGTTTTACCTGTTATAATTTTCTTCCGTTAACAATCTAATAAACAAATCCATATTATTTTTATTCATGAATTTCTTATATCAAAACGTTGGTGTTCGTCCTAAAATAAACAAACCATTCAACGTAACCTCACAATACATCATTCGATAATTAATGCTTTCGATCCCCCATCGAGTACTCGTAAATATTTAACGATTTCTGTTAGCTACAGATCCCTAAAGAGCTCCACAATTGCAATTTTTCTGTAAGCTTATGAAAAGTTACAGATTGGCTTAAAGATGAAAGCAGAATATCACCATTAATCAGATCTGATCTATTGGTTAGGTGGTTATATTCATAAATACCTAAATAACATTTTTTCAGAGTTGGAGGGAATTTTCCTAATTCGATGATGAATACGCATAATACAGATGTATCTACAGAAAGCTACTTACCGCGGCATTTGCAAGCCGAACTTGCCCTCAAAATTTCATATTCCTCACTTTCTCCTTTCCAAAGTTATCGTTTTCACGGCCGGTCGGACGGACTTAATCATTTTTTGAACTAGGATTCTTCATCAGTGAGAGAGTCCAACTGAATCGTTTGAGACCATTACTGCCTCAATACTCGAAAATTATAAGGACATTTTGGCAAAACGATAGCACACTTCTTCTCTAGGAACAATTCTCGTAAAAAAAATACTAAATTGGTTTCTATTTGCCCCTCAGTTATTTTCATGACTTAGAATTTGAAAATTACTAATTATTGAGTAGACTGAAATCCTTTAAAACCATCCATCTAATCGTTAAGTTATACCTAATTTTAAATTTTTATCATTATGTACATCCATTCGTAACGCACGCGATTTTACTATTATTTTAATTGGCTACTAATCTCATCAGGTTTTCATCGAAACCTAAAAAAAGTCATTGGTATGTTATTTTGCATCGTTTATTTTAATTATTTTAAGTGCTGATTCTATAGACAAACAAAGTGTTTTACATTTCAGAAGCGCATACAATTATTACTTTCACTGTTAGGCCGAAAGAGTGTACACGAATCTGGGAAATTTCTCGGAAAATATCTAGAAAAGCACTGACGTGGTGTAACAAATTCGATTATCTGGAGGGAAAAATTGAATTCGTGAATACTGCTTTTGAAATTTTTGCCAAAGAAACCTGGAAAAAAGTACGAAAACCTTCTCTTCCCTAGATCAATGTTGATTTATCAGAACCACATGGGATGAAAATCATTCTGTGATGAACTATATGTTAGTATACAGCAGAGCTGGCCGAAGTCTTGTGCTTAGTGCTCGTGAAAGCACTCGAAGCACTTTGTGCTCGTAAGCAAGCACAGTGCTCGCAAGCACTAGAGTGAACCAGTGCTTAGTGGCTTAGTGCTTCGTCGAATTTTTTGAAAGGGCTTAGTGCTTAGTAATTCTAAAAGTGCTCCTAAGCCTCGCAGTGCTCCCGAGCACTTTCAGAAATTACCAAGCACTAAGCCCTTTATGGACTTTCGCCTGATTGGAATAGACAAAGAACTAAAATATTATTTTTTTTCGTTCAAACTTTTGGATATCTAAGTTGTTGAGTTTTTCCCTTCATTATGACTGTGGTGGTAAAAAAACCATCTCGCTGTATGTTATGGAATGGAACAAGTCTTTATTTTATATTATTTTGACACGGAGAACAAATTGTTATGTTTTATGGCGGAATTTTTTTAGGAAATTCTATGGGGCAATGCGACCTTTTTCGTATAACGATGCAAGTTTCTATAATCATGCTTTCAGTTTATTTATTGGCGATTATTCAAGTTACAGTCGTTCACTTAATGAATGACATGAAGATCTCAGAAAACGTTTTTCATTGCATACAGCATTTTCTTTAAGCTTCGCCACAAGAAAATTTCCCATCTTTTTTGTTGCCAAGACGTTATTGTCTTTCTATAACTTTTCGAGTTTTTATTTTCTGTTTCGAGACCACATGCTATTCTTCCAATTTTTTTCATATGAAGTCATGGTAAATTTATGTTTGTCAATGTTGGAATTACTGAAAAAAAACTATTGTCAATTTCAATTAGGCCCAGTTTTAAAGACGATAACACCCGAAAGAAAACATCAAGACATCAAAATCAAAATTTCAAACTAAGAGATATTTGGATGGAGAATACAAAGGTTCATTTTGAAAAGTGGCTTGGTGCTCGTGTAAGCGAATTACTTTCCAAAAGTGCTTAGTAATTGCGAGCATTCCTTAAAAAATAAGGGCTTAGTGCTCGAGATTCCGGAGCACTTTTCAATAGGGCTTAGTGCTTTGTGCTCGAAGCACTTTTCTTCAGTTCTCGGCACAGCTCTGGTATGCATACAGTAGAACTTCCCTATTACGGAAGTCTGTATAACGAATTTCTCTGTATAACGAATTTTGTAACAAGACATTGCGTGTCAAAAACACCCTCTAAAAGAAATGAAAAAAAATCTATATAACGAAATATTCAATGATCATCACTCTTTGAATGGGTATTGGTAAGAAGTTATAAGGGTGGGTTTTTTTCCGAACGAACGTAATAAATCCCCCTTAAACTAAATCATTAGGGCGGACAGAGAGATCCTTCTAAAACATTTTACATGCACCCCTGGCTGTCTTGTTTCAATCTAACTATCACGCTAGTGTAAAAGTTGTGCTAAAAGCAAGTGCTTAAGTTTGAATGGTGAACTAAAATCATCAGTGAAGTCGACTGCGACATTGCCGACTATAGAAACAAATTTTCTATATAACGAAATTTCTTTATAACGATTTTTTTTGGGGATTTAGCGCTTTCGTTATAGGGAAGTTCCACTCTATACGGGGTGGTCCAGATCTCAACCAAGAAATTTTAACCACGTATTCTACATCAAAATTAAGCCCTAGTTTGTCATATAAATATATGTCGAGAAATGTTTCCAAGATACGGGGTGTTAAAATTAGAGAAAAAAATGTTTTTTATAACTTTTACTTATACTGCTCGAAATATTTTTATGAAATTGAGACGTAAGTTTGAGCGTCAAGGCACTTTTTGCATAATAGTTCTTTCTTATTCTGCCAGTAGCGTCCGTACTGCAGCGAGACTGAATATTTTTGGATAAAAACTATACGCCACTGGTTTTTTTTTTCCGACAATAAAAATTACCATTCAAATCCTTCTTTAATTTGGAGCAAATTCAGTCTTCTGACTTTTTGCTGTATGAGGCATCGTTTCCGGTTAAAAAAAAGAAACACATGCATGAAGAAATCGCCAAAATTTCGTTCCCAAAAATAGTCTTATTCACTGGCTCAGCTAGGGGGGGGCTTTGGGGCTGCAGACCCCCCCCCCAAAGATTAATTTCTTCGTTATTCCTTTCTTCTTTATTTTTTTTGCAACTTTCGTTATTTTTTGTATCATCAAAAATTTTTCAGTTCAGGAAAACCAGTGGCGTATCATTTCTTTATCTGAAAATATTCAGTCTCGCTGCAGTACCGACGCCACTGGTAAAATAGAAAAGGAATGATATTATGCGAAAAGTGCTCCTTGACGCTTTAAAAACCTGTGTCTCAAATTTCATGGAAATATTTCAATCACACTGTGAAAGTTATTTATGAAAACACTTTTTTCCCTATAATTTTAACACCCCGTATCTCGCAGAGAAACATTTCTCGACATCGATGTTTATATGACAAACTAGCGCTTAATTTAATGTAGAATACATGGTTAAAATTTCTGGTTTCGATCGGACCACCTGTATATTCTTACGTTGACCAATTTGAGAAAATTAAATCAATATTAACTCCAAGATCCTTTCAATGACGCAAAAAAGCCAACGCCCACATCCACATAGATAAAATCAAAAATCTATTAGCTCAATTATAACGTTCTAATGACTTCCATCACCATTCTGTTGTAAATACCATGGACACATGACTAACGTTCCCTGATTATATCGTATGAGAATTGAGAAGTACCTACTTGATCTAGCTTCATTCGATCCTGTTTTTGCACAGCGCATAACGGTTTCGAGGTTTGTTTAGATCGCATTAGCTATGGATATACGCTCCTTCTGTAACACCCCGATTACCACTCAGCCCAAGTGAGCAGGGAAGTGAGCAGGGAAGTGGCAGGGGCTGAATGTAATCACTATACTTCCCTGCCGCATGCCGTGAATCCTCGTGCTGCCTCATGCTCCCCGAATTGGCGGTTTTCGGACGGAAGTCAAAGGGACTGGCAATACGGGCGCAGTGTGTGATTACATTCAGCTAGGTTGCTGCTGCTGCGCTGAGAAAAGATCGCCCTGCACTCTCTCAGGAAATTTGATAATTTTACGAAAATATTGTTTTTATTATTATCGAAAAAAGTCCACGATGGAATGGAGTTATGAAAATAAAAAAAACTATGAATTGCTCGCGAAAATACATTTTCCTTTTTGTTTTTTTTTATTCGATTTCAATTTTTGAAGAGTGAATTATATTTACGTTTGTTTATCTGTATTTGTTACCTTTGATAAGATCACTGAGAACAATTTGATAGCTTGTTGAGGAGTAACGTCCATGATGATAAATATTGAATGAATTCTTTACAGTCATCATCAAAATTGACTTTCAACGAGAAACGAACGAAATAAATTATGACGATATTTGATTGAAACGAATATCGAGCCTTGAAGAAGAATCACGAAAGATTCGAAACGTTGGCACATATTTAAGGAATCAAAATAAAATCTAGTCCAAATACCTGTAAACAATTCATTCAATATTGATAGCTCTGCACACAATTAGATTAACATAATAATATTTAGAATTTGAATAGATAGTGTAAACTTATCCCTTGTGGCCAAGAATCGCAGAGTTATCGCCAATCTAAATTTAGGGGGAATTGCAATTCTCAATCTCGTATCTCATTTTTTATCATCGGTTAAATTTTCTTCTTCAAGAGAAATTCGAAATCTGCAGGTGACATTTTGCGAAACTTGATGAATTCTCCATATCCTTAACAAGTCATTTCATTAAAAAACTTTCCTTTCCATTCCATTCCTGTATACGAAACATCGAATAATTGTGGATGTAGTCACAAATTGGAATAATAACTATAATAATATTTAGAACTATTTTCTTTGAATAGATAGAAAAACGGAAAATTGATACTGAGGGACTAACTTTCTTTTTTTTCTCGACATGTTTTCAAGACATCCACATATTTATATAAAATATAAATCAACGAGACAAAGCGCTAAGGCTGGAATTCTTCGTCCGTCATTGCCGAACCGTGGTAACGAGAGCAATGTTGCGGCTGAGTGTAGATGCATACTGCCTTCGACACTGCTGCAGAAGTATTTCGGGAATTATTGCCGACAACGCGAGTGGCAGTATGAGGGCTGAGTGTAATCGAGGCATATAAGTCGATGCTGGTATCAATTATTATGCAATGTCATTGTTTGTGAAGATAAAACATCCATTGTAATATTGTGATAGCAGATGCAAATGATGAGTAGGTATTAGAATTGATAGGTGAGTATTAAATATCGAGTTCCATGGAGATTATCTAAGGAGAAAGGTGCGAGGGTGGATGGATAGCCTCCATAATGGGACAGAGTTTAATAGTTTTATGACGCCATACCGAGGAAATTAACCTTAAACAAAGGAAGATGGGTTTCTTTTCATTAACGTCGAAATGTGAACTGTACCTTCATAGTTAATATTTAAATAAGTTGTTAAAAGTTCCTATAATAAGTATTCAGAATTTTTGCCAAAACTATAGGATGTTATGATAACTATCTTCGATTCCGAAACGCTCTTTGAAACAGTCATAGCTGACGGTCCTAGTGCAGTAAGTTTCGTAAATCGATTGGTTAAAATTCTATTTATTATTTAGGCGAAGTATGCCTATGATGGCATCCTGCTTATGATGGCACACTTCAAGGAAGTCTCATAACATCAACTGAACAAACTTATATTTACTGATTTTGTACGCCAAATGGCATTTACGCTTGATATACGTAATTTCACCTTGAATACATGGCAATTTGTGACTGTTGAGAGTTCATTCATTTCAGTAAGTGTTGATGTATAATAGTTATTTCATTCTTTTCGTTTTATTTGGATATTCAAAAAATCTGTGTAAAAAATTATTATACTTTCCTTTAATCACTCTATAACAATGTTTTAACTGTAAAAGTTTCAGGTTTTTTCGTCTTTTTAGTATCTTGTTCGCGTTGTTGAAAAATATATGTTACTTATGCGTATGATGGCATAGCCAGAGTGTTCCTATGATAGCATAGGGTGCCATCATAGGAAAAAGAAACAAGATCAAGAGACGATTCCTCCAAAGCCTGGTGCTTCGCATATTAGAGGTATCCGAAAATAATGAAAATGGTTTCAAGTGAAGTATCGAGATCATTGAAAATCATACAAAAACTCTCACCACTGCCAACTGCCGTTGCAGAATCAACAGTGAACAGAGAAAGAAAACGAGAAAAAGTTGGAATTTTCAATACAACCCCTGACAAAAGAAAAGAAGTTGGAAGAAGAGGAGAAGACAAAGAAAGAGAGAGAGAAGCTAGCTAGAAAGGTCAAAAGACAGATTAAGTTCGTACAAGTAAAATAAGGAAAATGAAGAAAGACATTATGACGATGATTCAGATGCCGCTTGTTTTCATTGTTATAAGCTGTTGTCCATGTCTCGACCAAGGTAGAATTGGTTGAGTTGCTAGAAATGCGCCAGCTGGTGCCATGCCGAGTGTGCTAGTGCAAATCATATTCGTATGTGAATTGTGCGTATAAAAATTATATTTTTGTATTTTGACGATGCCAAAGAATGTTAATTCAGTTTATTTACACTTATATTTTCATTTTCATGAAATAGGACTGCTATTTTCATCAATAAAACATTTCAAATAATAATATCATTTCATTTTAAGTTATATGCCATCAAAGGACATACGTGATCTTATGATGGCACCCGTGGCCAAATTTTAAAAAGTGCTATAATTCAAATTTTTAAGAATCTATATTGAAACTATGTATAAGAATGCATACTACATAGGAGTAGCAGTAAATCTGTCCATTCGATGACATAGAAAAATATTTCTTTGATGAAATATGTAAATAATTCGTTAAGGGTGCCAACATGGGCACACTTCCCCTACCGATGGATCAAAATCAGAGGGTGGCACTGGCATTGCGCTATATGAACTGAACTGAGAATCTCCTAAGCCCTCAGAAGTCCCTATTTTACAGACAGACATAATGGCTGTCAACACATCCGTTCAGGAGTGTCTCAACATGAATCTCAAAACGGTGTATCACCAAGGTTCACACCTGCTAGACTTGCGACATTATTCGGCAAACTCACCAGACTTGAATCCAATTGAGCACGTTTAGGGTTACTCTGGAAGAGCAATATCCAATCGCCAAAACCCATATTCAAATTTGAAGGAATTAAGTTAAGCCCTTCAGGCGAAATGGAGCAATAAAAAAGGTTTTCCAATAAGAGGTGTTCTTTTGAATAGTCCGCCTCATTTGAAGCTGTCATTTTTTGACATTTGACAAGTAGAAACTACGCCATTAATAAAAATGGAACGATATACGCTTCAAGAACGCATTGAAATTATTGGAATTTACTATAAAAATGGTGGAAATTTGGCGGTTCTTAAAACTCGAACATTTTGGGTCGTCGTGAAGCACCTTGTCGGACCGCAATAAAGAAATTTGTGGAACAAATCGAGCTGTTGGGATAAGTGAGTGATGTGAAGAATACACGGAAAAAAAATAATGTACTTAATATACGAGATTCATATATTGACTTCCTGAATTTCATATACTCGGCGGGACAGAAGAACGCATATTTAATCTTATCTGACTGCAGTCACCTATTCGTAACGCGCATCCGAATATTGCAACTAATCTACTTCCAATATTACTATAATGGTAAGGTCTGGAGGATCTGATGATTTTGGCATATTGAACTAGAACCATGGTATACCAATGTAGGATCCTGAGAATATAAAAATTAGACTCTAATCAGATAAACCGTATATCCACGATTTTGAGTACTAGTACATATAAATGAGATCAATGTCGGCCAGATGAACAAGAAATCTAATACCATCAGAATAGATAGGTATATTGAAAAAAAAAACAATTTAAAACGGTCATGATAAAATTTATTGATCTTTTCATAAAAATGAAAATAAACATATTCGAAATTCTAACAAAAAATATTCAATAAAAATGAATAACACTTTTGACAGTCTGTCATATATGCATAACAAAATGAAACATTGTACCTATATCTAGATATCTAGGAACACCCTGTAGAAACATTCCCCGATCCTAATAGTCCAGTAGGCAGAGCAAAATTAGTGGAGTCTGCTGGAAAAAAATCAGAACTTTCAGATTCTTCGGGAATGATGTGGAATGAATGTCAATTTATCCAACTCGAGGACCCTGTGTCTACTTGAAGGAGGGCGAAAAACCAAAACTAACGGTTTAAAGCATACCAGAAATCATATTTATGTACAAAAATAATTCATTCTAAGACGGGGGGCCGCACACCAAAGAAATATGAATCGCGAAACAAGAAACATTCTCATTCATAAAAACACCTCGAGGTTGATTTCATATGTTTCGCAGGTATTTCATTTTTCTTTGGTGTGCAGCCCGGCTAAGAGTCTGATGACGTACATATTTACAAATCTCAAAGAAATAACGGAATTATGTCCCCAAATATCATGCACAAAAATAAAGCAATTAATGTTCACTTACCTAGGAATCTTTGAATATATTCTTCTTCTAAATTAAGCTGTTTCAGTGTTTCATTTATAACAAATCACACAAGGTCGATTTTTAAACTTCTTTCACAGTGCTCACTGATGCTCGCACAAAATCACAAATGGAAACGGAAATTAATTACGTGCAACTGGCAGACTGAGACGCAGACGCAGAGTGGAGAATGCTGCAAGTCTGTGCTTGCAAAAACGAGGCGATGTTTCGTGCCCCTTCGTTTCGTCTTGTCGGGGAGAGATAAAGGAAAGCGGAAGGAAAAAAGTCTGTTCTTGAAAAACAGGTGGTCATTAATATCAGATGAGGATATTCCATTTATACGACGGGAATACGAGGAAGATCCGAAATTGTATAGAACTACTGAGAATATAATGTGTATAAGATATTTTTTTCGGTGAATAGTCTGGAAATCTGTCATTGGAGAACGATTTCCAGTAAGATTGATTTTTTGATTCGTATCTGAAGGGGTTTCTACGCCAATATAACATAATACGGATAATATATGAAATTCATGTTACTGGTATATGTTACATGTTTGTACGACCGTCGTTCAGGATCATTTTTTTCCGTGTAAAACCCGTGCACGTAGCTCAATTACAACCGAGAATATTGCTGCTGTAACCGAAAGTGTTGAAGAAAATCCAGGTTTGTCATTCCTTACTTGGGTCTTAAGACTAATAAAGTTCAGTTAACACAAGAACTGCCACACAAGCAATGAAACCATTGATCTTTGCGGGAAAGTTTACGGACCGTGTTATCTCTCGAAGAGGTGATTGCAGTTAGCCACCGAGATCTTGTGATTTAACAGCTTGCGACTCTTCCTTTGGGGCCACGTGGAAGAGAAAGTCTACGCCACTAGCCCAGCGTCGATTCAAATTCAAGACCTCAAAGATGGAATTCGTGGGGCTATCGAGGACATAGGGCAGCCACTTTGCGGTTTGGTTATGGAAAATTTCATTAAAAGGATATGGTCCTGTAAACGTGGTCATTTGCCTGATGTTATTTTCCACTATTAACGGCATAGTTTCTTCTTTATAATGAAATAAACATCCGATCATTTATATTGGAAAAATGGCATTTTCTTTGAACAACAAAATTACACCTCGGAAAACCCTTTACCTGAAAGTTTCATTGATTATTTGATTCTAGGGATGGCTAGGCGCATTGACCAGTTGATTGGAAGAAGATGAGGTAATAAGGATTATTGAATTTGGATTCAGTTGTAGAATAACTACAATTAATCAAGAATAAACCATAAAGTCATTTAGATTTGCCCTCATTGTTTCTGTTTTGGCTAATTCTGAAAGAAACAGAGAGTTACAAAAAAAAGATTTCTATCAGATATACGGCAGTTTGAATAGAGGAAAATATTCATTACATTTCCAGAAAAGATTATTCATTTCATAAGAAACCTAGATGGGCCAAGACTTTGAACGATGCGTGTAGTTCGATAATAATTAACAGCAGATAACGACAGATTTAGTATAGCGCCGCTACTGATGCGGATACTGCTGAGCAATTTTTATTTCATTCGGGTCTGATTCAGAAGCGAATTTGCTTACAATATGATCCGACGAAAATTCCGTAATTTTTCCTCTATATCTCCAATTAAACCAGAATTATATAACTTTGAGTGAAGAAACGTATCATTAAGTTTTATAATGGCATAAAAAATACATTGATGATTCAAGTTACGGACACAACAAACCGTATTCTAAAGACAATAGCATGTGAACTGAAACGTTCACATGTAGATGGATGGAACGAAGATAATTTTTATTTCCCATTGTGAGTAAATTTGTGTCCGTACTCTGGTTGTATCAACTATAAGAGACAAGTTCAAGTTATTCCCGTTCGTCTTGTTCAACCTCACACACAATTCATTCGAGATAAATTCATTTCAGAGAGTTAGGGTGAGAGGTTCAGTTGTTGACACCCTGATGGTGATTGACACTGTGCACTAGGGTTGCCAACCGTCTTTTATTTCAAAAGACTGTCATTTATTGTGAACTTAAGTCCTTTGCCCTTTTGAAAGGTGTCGAAGGACTGTAAATGTTTTTTATAATCCGAAAAATGAATGAAAACATTCAAGTAACCACAACAATACAAACTTTGTTTTATCTTGGAGAAACTAAGTACACCATTTTTTTTACACGAAAAATCTGACCTAACCTAAAAGATAACTTATATTTCAAAGCTTTTTATTTACCCATAAAGTTTTCTCTTTTTTTGCTAATCTTTACCCCGCCCGGTTCTCGAGTCGTTGATGTCCTTCATTTCAATAGTTCATAGTTGGCAACTCTACTGTGCACATATACATAGTCCGTTCACGAAAGTTTGAGAGCATAGTAGGCGTTTGTTTATTTATCTGAAGTTGGCAGTATTTGCTGTCATAACGTAAAATAAATTTAACGTTGCCGAAGGTACCCGGCCTCGTCCGACGAGCTTGCGAGAGAACTCTATGCAATATTGACAACATTGCGTATCAATCTGACAAGAAAATAAACAACATAACCTAAAATTTCAATATACACTGTGGAATATGCCAAATTTCCATTTCCAACCGACGGCTTGATCTTACGTGAACGTACTATACATACATATACAGATATAAAAAGCAATTGGTGCTATCTAAGGTTTTTTCATCTGTCTCTACTTATTTCAGAATGATTTATATTCATTTAGGTCAAGTTCAATTTCCTCAGGTTATCATCCTGAAAACGGCATCATTAGATATTTGGCGTGAGATTTTGCAGTAGTAGCAATAAGTGTACCTACATGTTAGAGTTAACTTAAGGATAGCGACTGCATACAAATGCGTATATTTTCAGATTTTTTTATGTTTCATATTCGTTAGAAGTTTTTTATTGTTTGGAAGGTTCCAAGGAATATTTAATTGATGTAAGTCAAGGGTCTCCAAACTACGGCCCGCGGGCCAAATCTGGCCCGCCAGTTTCAAGAATCCGGCCCACGAAAGCTCCTTAGTTACCCCGAAGCTACTGAATCAAACGGTCGAATATTTTGGCCCTACGCATTTGCTGGAGTACCTAAGCATTGTGGCCCTCATGCTGAAAAGTTTGGAGACCCCTGATGTAAGTAAACCTTTCAATGTTAAATATATTAAGTTTTAACCATATGTCAATAACTGTGTCAATAATATTACATCGAACAGTGATTGATGACACAGGCTTTAACCTTGATATATAAATCATTGGAGGGTTTATTTACATAGATTAAATAGTCCTTGGAACCTTCCAGCCAATAGAAAACTTCTAACGAATATGAAACAGAACCAAATCGGAAAATATACGCAATTATGTGCAGTCGCGATCCTTAAGTAAACATATACTTAAGCACACTTAGGTATTTTTTGTCGTCAAAATCAAGAAATTAGCATTTGTCAGCGCATCTAATCTCTTTCAGTAGGATTGTAAAAATCTATCCATTTTACTTTCAGGCTAATATAAATTGTATAGATACTTTCCTCATCTTAATCAAACCTCATGAATAAATTTCAGATTACTTCATTATATTTCATACGATGAATTGCTTCATTAGTTACCTATCATAATAACGATTAATATCACATGGGAAATAATCTTCTAGTAACCATTCAGCGCCTGATGTATTATCCCCTTTGAAGCCTTGCAGAAAACATGATAATTCAAAAGATTGTTGAGGTGAAATTCTTGATGATGTTGAAGAGTTATCTGAAAAGTTAAGAAGAATTGTATATGAGCACAATGTGACAACTGTATACAAGACTCAAGATAGGGTAAAGGGAGGAGAGATGGACCATAATTTACAAAAGTCAAAATAATCACTTTATTAATCAGAGGAAAAATCTGCAAATCCGTTCATAAAATAGCTTAACTTTGGTATCCTCTTTGAAACAGTTACAAATAAAAGAATATTTATCATTCGAACGAAAAAGTAAAAAAATCTTAAACTTCTCAAAGGTCCATCATTCGGAAAATACGAACATTTCTACTTTTTTTGATCTTACGTTGTGGGAAATTTTCAACTATCCAAGAATACTCATAAAATCAAATCTTTAACATAGGTACATATTCAGGTATAATGTCAGTGGTGTACCTGTATATGCTACATTTCTCAAATCAATGTGGAATTTAATTTGAGTTTCGCGCTTGATCGACTGTTGAAGTCTCCAAGATTAACCCAAGATATAGTATATAACATTACTAGCAAGGTAAGAGGGTTTTTACTGGCGAATGGAGGATATAATTGACGAGCCGCAGGCGAGTCAGTTACCTCCTTGAGCCAGTAAAACCCGTTACCATGCGTGTATTGTTTTATATTTTATTTGTTTCTCGTTTGTAAAAAGGTGAGATAAATTCCAAAAAAATCTCAATAATTTGTCGCAAATGTCGTAAGCTATTTATGATTATTTATGACATCGGAAAATTATGACAACTGTCAGTGGCTTTACGTGAGGGAAGTCTTTCGAGAATATTTGCTAATTTCTGACGAAAAAGGCCAGATCCAAATGAAACAAGGTATGAATATCTTTTTTAAATACTTTTATAACGATTATTACTGAAAACATTTGTTCCAGGAACGATGAAATTAGAAGGATGAATGAAATTAGAAGCAAGTACGTGAAAGAGAAAACAAATAGATACGAATAAAACAAGGTACGAATATCGTTTATGAATAGTTTGAGAACGTTTATAGAGAAATACTTTTGTTCCAGGAACTCTGAGATTAGAAGGATGAATGAAATTCGAAGCAAGTACTTGAAAACTTTCAATGTAAATAATACTAACTGTCAATTTTACAAGTTAGTGACTTGATAAAATAAACTTCCTTGATTAATATTGTGTTTTTGGAAACTGACGTTTACAAATGAGAAACAAATAAAAATATAGTCTAATAGTTTGAAAATCTAAAATTATAGCAATGATTGTTTTTCATATTTCAGAAACTTTAATTAAGTTCATAAGATATATGTACATGAAATTATCTAGTTGAATTCAATTGTTTTTTCTGTCATCATGAGAAACAATGTTTAATAATCACACGAATATGGAGATTTCCATTCTCAGTTGTTAAAAAACTATCAAGAGACAAATTATCATGAAAAACAATTTGAACACGCGTTTGAAAAAAACTTATGAAGAATGTTCATGCAGAATATAGGTAATATTTTACGTCTTCCGTTTCCATAATAGATATTTATCTGGTTAGTTTTATGATTGAAGATCGATATTATCATCAATGTTATAAACCCAAGTTTGAGTTGAGTTAAAATTTGAGAACGCAAGCAAAAGTGTGGAATTATTTTTATTATTTTATTTATCATTTTTATCAGAAAATATTATAGATGCATGATATTTTTATAATTGTTTTTTTTTCATGAAAAATATTTTACACTATATGCGGGACGTAATCAAGTTATTTATACCATTCTTAGTAAATTAATTATGTGGGTAAAACCCTGTTTGTACTGTAATAGATTTTCCTATAATATTTTTATCGTGAAAATTCAAATAACGGTATGGAAGATAATGAATAATATGGAGTAGGTACTTCAATGTACCAAATGTATAAAAACTAGTATAGAATGATTCACTTAAAGAGATGAATATTTTATACCTTTTTATTGTGTCATTCGAAATATAATTTAATGCTGAATGTTTCTTCTGAATATCATTTTTTTTTCTATTTCTTACCGTCAGCGAGCTGCAGCGTATTTTATGTTGATCCTATTCCATTTATTCTTTTCTGTATCGTGACAGTAGGTATGCCAGATACTGAAAGAGAATTAAATTTCCTTTCAAATGACCAAATTGTAAGGTTTTCGTAATGAAAGCAATTTTTCATACCGATAGGAAGTTCATTTTGTATTAGCCAAGAACATGATGATAAAAAATGTTTCGCAAAGCTGGGAATAATTTAAGAATGCTATAAAATACAGGGTGTCGCCTATGAAATTTGCAAGTTTTGGTTACTTTTTGATATCCTAATCGACAACACCGTAGATCCGAAAATATTTTAGATTATAAGAGCAATTACCTTTTTCCGAAAACAACTAGGGTAGCTTCCATCGACTGTGGGTCACCCTGTTAAGGGTTTTCCAATAAGAGGTGTTATTTTGATATTCAATATAAATGATCGGATGTTCATTTCATTATAAAGAAGAGCTATGCCGTTTATAGGGAAAAATAGCATCAGGCAGGCTGAAGGACCCTTGATCGATAGCCATTTGTATTGCTGCAATAAAACACAGTTACTACTACTACTAACATCAGGCAAATGACAACCACGACCACGCTTACAGGACCATATCCATAACCAAATCACAAAATGGCTGCCCTGTGTCCTCGATAGCATCACAAATTCCATCTTTGAGGTCTTGAATGGACGTTGGGCTATTGGCGTAGACCTTTTCTTTCGCGTGCCCCAAAGAAAGAAGTCGCAAGGTGTTAAATCACAAGATTTCGCTGGCCAATTGTGATTATCTCTTCGAGAGATAACACGATCCGGAAACTTTTCCCGCAAAAGATCAATGGTTTCGTTGCTTGTGTGGCACGTAGCGCCGTCTTGTTGAAAGTAAACGTTGTCCAGATCAATAAAATACGATGTGATAACGTTTGTGGAATGCCTAATTCCAAAGAACGAAAGGAATGGACAAACCTGGGTTTTCTTCAACACTTTCAGCTACAGCAGTAATATTCTCGGCTGTTTTGAGCGACGTGCACGGGTTTTATTTTTCACATCACTAACTTGTCCCAACAACTCGAATTTTTCCACCAATTTCTTTATTGCGCTCCGACAAGGTGCTTCACGATGACCCAAAAATGTTTGAGTTTTACGAACCGTCTCTGCCAAATTTTCACCATTTGTCAAATGTCAAAAAATGACAGTCTCAAACCTAACATCTACCGAAATAACGGGCTATCCAAAATAACACCTCTTATTGGAAAACCCTTTATTTTATACATAACAATTACTGCACACTTTTCAGCTCATACAATAAGAACTATGATACAGGTATGAGAAAAATCATTTTAAAAACGGAAAAAGAATTGGCGTGAAGACAGAATTTCCACGTTTGTCTGTCAGGTTTAACGACCGATCGTTAACATCAATTTCAGTATTAATGTTGAATTGTGGGAACACTGGGAACTGATCGAGGCAGTGTTACCAACAGCGTCGAGACACATGTGTGTTGAGCAAAAATATCAAGCAGGTATGTAAATACTGTTTATCAACGTGGTTGGATTTAAAAGGATACATAATGATGAATTGATGGAATACGGTTAAGATGGAATTAAACTGTATCGTATTTATTTTCCTAGTTATTAACCGTAGGAAAGGATTCAAACATAAGAAGAAATGTTGAGATGGTTCAGTGTAGGGCATGAAATAAGGAAAAAAGTATACACCAGTGGCGTAACGCGTGGAGGATCTACACTGAAATAAGAGAGTTGCGAGGCAATATGATTGAGAAAAATGCTGTATATTGATTTGCTAGAGGTTATCTTGAAGTGATAAAAGGACCTAAGTTCAGGGTGCATACAAATGCGATACTTTTAAAAGGAAAATCCTATTTATGACAAAGGTAGTACAATGGTGAAAACCATTGTTTCATAGTACCCTTGTTTATGTAACTCTAGTTGTCCAATGAAGTGTAGTTCGGGGAGTTAGCTCACAGAGGAAGCTTTGGTTTAGATGTGCCCATTCATACATTCAATTTGAATTTTACTACGAATTCATTGCGCGCGAATTAAGAAAGTCAAATGTTGCTAAATAGTGTAGACGAAGATGGGGATATACAGGGTGTCCCATTACTCGACGTCAACCCGGAACCGGGTGAAAAGGTAAGTAATGCTGGTTGTCAGAAAAATATAAAAAAAATCTATGTTGCATGATATTAAAATAATGCGCATTTAAAAAAACACGCAAAATTCCACACCCTGTGACAGTCTTTTCGCTCCTGTTGCCACAAATATCAACTTTTTCCAACTTTTTTCTTTGCTGTGTAACCTTGAATAATGTTTGTCTAAACTGTAATCAAAATTTTGATACCAGCTGCTCTAGGTTTCATAAAAATAGGGCTTACTTCTCAGAAAAAAATTCGAAATAAACAATCGCCTAGTTTCAACTGACTGTATTGAAAAAAAAATGTACTACGTAGGTTTGGCATGTTTTTTCAAAAGTTGGCGCATTTAGTGAGGATTCCAAAATGGTATAATACTTGTTTAATTGTAGCTGCCGTAGTTCAAATTTATTTTCTATTGCCTTTGAATACACTTTTTCGTTAACTGCTTCCCAGTAATAAAGTCCAATGGGTTCAAGTCCGGTGAACGGGCCGGACACGAGATTGGACCAGAAAGTCCGATTCATCTTCCGGGAAAAAATGTTATCAGAAAAAAAATTCCAGAGAAAATAATTTTTCCAGAAAAATTTTTTCCGGAGAAATTTCTCTGAAATTTTTTTTCTGGTAACATTTTTTCCCGGAAGATGGATAGGACGTTCTGGTCCAATCTCGTGTCCGGCCCGTTCACCGGACTTGAATCCATTGGACTTTATTACTGGGAAGCAGTTAACGAAAAAGTGTATTCAAAGGCAATAGAAAATAAATTTGAACTACGGCAGCTACAATTAAACAAGTATTATACCATTTTGGAATCCTCACTAAATGCGCCAACTTTTGAAAAAACATGCCAAACCTACGTAGTACATTTTTTTCTCAATACAGTCAGTTGAAACTAGGCAATTGTTTATTTCGAATTTTTTTCTGAAAAGTAAGCCCTATTTTTATGAAACCTAGATCAGCTGGTATCAAAATTTTGATTACAGTTTAGACAAGCATTATTCAAGGTTACACAGCAAAGAAAAAAGTTGGAAAAAGTTGATATTTGTGGCAACAGGAGCGAAAAGACTGTCACAGGGTGTGGAATTTTGCGTGTTTTTTTAAATGCGCATTATTTTAAAATCATGCGACTTAGATTTTTTTTATATTTTTTTGACAACCAGCATTACTTGCCTTTTCACCCGGTTCTGGGTTGACGTCGAGTAATGGGACACCCTGTATAAAAAAGAAGAAGCAAATAGTGAAGTTGACCAAAACTCCCTCTGTGAGCTAACTCCCCGAACTACACTTCATTGGACAACTAGAGTTACATAAACAAGGATAGTACTTAACTAGGTTTTCCTCGACAATGTATATTTTTGAAATAGGTGCTGTAACTTTTCTCCTGGAAAAAATTTTTGATATCTGTGAAAACATTATAACTTTCCACGTAGAATCCAATGACGTCAATTATGTTTTCTGCAAATCTTTAGGAATTGTTGACATTGCTGACAAATGTCCTTGAAAAGAGTCCAGATTTCCTCACTGTGAGAAAATGTAATTTCCTGATTTACTGTATGGAAATTATATTAACATAAAACCTTTATAGGTATGCATTTTGGTATTATCTTCATTTTTTGGCAATATTTTCAATGTCTCAAACAACTCTGGTTGAGTCCCAGGAATGGAAATTTCATCAGATATTTAATACGAAGAATTAATTTAAAAGCGTCAATTTCGAAAATTCAACCGTATTAGATACGTTTGAATTGTAGCCCAAGTAATTTTTTAGCGGATATATCGAAGAACCATTTTTTTAATAATTAAATTTTTAAGAAGAGTCACATTCTTGGACTCTGTGCTGCTATCTTGCAATCTTCACAGTCGTCAGGGTTTTCCCTATTTATTTTTTACATTTCGATAGAGCCGGAAAGAAAAATTTCAACCTACTTGTGTTTTTCTGGAGCAATACTGGAGACATAAAATTTATGTTCGATTCAAACGACAAATTCAGAGAGATTATTATCCCTGACAATTGGTCAAAATTAGAATACATTTTCAATCAGTGTTATTTCATCAATTCAAAAATTACTAATTTGGCTATTACCAACTTAATTCCGATTTTTCACAGCCGACTGGAATCACAATCATTCTTGGATGTAATATGTATAAATATTGAAAAGCTGAATTTGTTCGTAATGTTCATAAAACACAAGCATTATAAATGGTTTTCCAATAAGAGGTGTAATTTTGAATAGCCCGCTATTTCGGTAGATGCACGTTTGAAGCTGTCATTTTTTGACATTTGACAAGTAGAAACTGCGCCATTAATAAAAATGGAACGATACCCGCTTCAAGAACGCATTGAAATTAATAAAATTCACTATAAAAATGGTGAAAATTTGGCATAGACGGTTCGTAAAACTAGAACATTTTTGGGTGGTCGTGCAGCACCTTGTCGGACCGCAATAAAGAATTTGGTGGAAAAATTCGAGTTGGGACATTTTAGTGATGTGAAGAATAGAACCCTTACACATCGCTCAAGAACAGCCGCGAATATTGCTGCTGTAGCCGAAATTGTTGAAGAAAACGTTTGTTCATTCCTCGTCGTTCTTTGGAATTCGGCATTCCACAAACGTCATTGCACCGTATTTTGCATAAAGATTTGGCTTATAAAGTTCAGTTAACACAAGAACTCAAACTGGTCGATAATCAACAACGTCGTGTCTTTGCTGATTGGGCCGTTGAAATGCTAGAAAATGATCCGGAATTCCATCAAAAGATCATCTTGCGTGATGAGGCCCATTTCCACCTCGGTGGCTTCGTCAACAAACAAAATTCTCTCATCTGGGGCTCGGAAAATCCAAGAGTTATGGTTGAAAAGCCTCTCTATCCTCAACGTGTCACTGTTTGGTGTGGTTTATGGTCCGGTGAAGTCATTGGACATTACTTTTTCGAAAATGAGGTTGGAGCAACAGTTACGGTGAATGGATTGCGCTATCGAGAGATGATTAATGATTTTTTATGCCTGAAATTGGATAGTATAGATCTGGACAACGTTTACTTTCAAAAGACGACGCTACATGCCACACAAGCAACGAAACCATTGATCTTTTGCGGGAAAAGTTTCCGAACCTTGTTACCTCTCGAAGAGATGATCACAATTGGCCACCGAGATCTTGTGATTTAACACCTTGCGAATTCTTCCACTTAGCGATTTGATTATGGAAAATTTCATTAAAAGGATATCGTCCTGGAAGCGTGGTCGTGGCGGGTATTTGCCTGATGTTATTTTCCACAATTAAGGCATAGCTTCTTCCTCTTGATGAAATAAACATCCGATCATTTATATTGAAAAATTACATTTTTCTTTGAATATCAAAATAACAACTCTTATTGGAAAACCCTTTAAATAAGTAAATGTCGCTGTGAAACACACTGTAGATTATACCCCTACGTTGCAGCAGCGAGAATCATCACCATCACATTGTTAACTCATTTCATAATAAATAAAGGTAAAATGTAAGAGTCCTGTACTACCGGTAACTCTTGTTGCTCTGTTTGCGTGTCGATTTAGGTAACAACCAGCTTTCCTTCGTGATTACTCGATTAAAGTTCATAGTTATCTGGAACAAAGAAGAGTTCGTTGTTCCATAGAACATGCGAAGAAGAACTACTAGGCACAAACGAAAGAACCAACTCTAACCACAGTGCGTTCACGGTGCCTTGAAACGGTTTCTTGCTGCCAAATACTTTCACAATGAACGGGATGAAATATCAGGCTGTTGACTTTCGATAAAATTAACTTTTGTCGTGATTTGTTAGATGAAAATAAAATTGGATGTATGAAACGAAAAAGCTGCGAAATTAAGACAATGGTTTATTATTTCCATGACAACATGAACAATGATTCTATTGAGCGTCATTTTTTTCCAGAAATTTCCAAATAATATCATTGTTTTTCTCTTTGAGCGCTCGTTCTACATAGGGTAAAACCCGGATAGATGTCCCAGTTGGATAGATGCCCCATTTTCGAAATATGTACCTAACTTCGAAAACACGTAACAAAAAATAATTTTATAAGTAGATGCTACAGTCACCCTGGAGTACCTTAGTTTTGTAAGGGGTAATGAAAAGTGAGGTCGTTTTTCGCTATTTTATGCGATTATCTCAGCAGCAAACTTCACAAACACGCCAATGTTTTAAAGGTAAGTATTTTCCGCTGTATAACTTATGAAGTGGTGAATAATTCAGCCATTTTTTTTGTTACGTCAATACCGTGTTTCATTGAGTGTACATCTGAGTATAAATGGTTGCTTTTTTCTTCTTAATTCATTCAAAAAATTTATGATTTTTCGAGTATAAAGAGCCGTATTCACACTTCGCCCTTGAGGGTGAGTGACAGTTGAGGTCACCTTTAAGGCTTGTATTCACACACCCTCGAGGGGGAGGTATGAATACGAGACTAAACTAAAACCTTATCTTCTTAGCTTATTTTCGATTCATTGTGGTATTCTGATTTTAAACTTAATTATTGATTATTTTTGTTGAGACTAAATATTTTATTAATTTATCATGAATGTATGGAAGAATTCAACTTTTCGTTTAATATATGCTTTTGAAATTCAAATTGTGTGAATTATAATTTTCTACAATTTGATATAATTTACTTTGATCATATGTATTTCACTGAAATATTTTCTAGATCAACTTGATATTCTTGAGCCCTGAACAAGGAGGAACTCTCCTCCGAAACGTCGGCACATTGAAAATTTTAGAAAATGAAGTTGTCCAAATTCATGATTAACTTCTTTTAATTAAATTAGAATCATGGACGAAAACCAAAATGAACTATACTGAATGTTCATGAAAAATTTCAAGGGGTTCGCATCATCAGAACCATAGAGTTTAATTTTTGTAATTATTTATTTTAAAATATTTCATTTTTTGAATAATTTTCAGAATATAATTCCAATTGTGCTGATATTCTGCATTTGTATATATTTGGTATCAATCTCAAATCCCATATAAAATTATGAGGTAATAGTCCTATTGCTTCACCAAAGAAAGAGCTCTCAAAAGCTCCTGCTCAGGGCTTTTCTTAAATTTTCATTATTTTCTCGAATAATGAGCAACACATAATTCTTCGACGTCATTACGAAACGTTTTTTTTACCATTATTCCAAAATTGAATTCGATATTTAGGATGAAATACCACTATTTAAACCTATGGGAGATGATTACCCTTCAGTAGGGTCCTCGAGCGGTCTTAGAAGAACAGAATATTCGAAAAATCATCACTTGGAACGCCAGACATGGTTTGAAAAACCCTCCTGGCCCCAGAGCATGAATTAAGTATTTTGTATCTGAATATTGAAGGTATTTATTCGAATAGTTTTGATTTTAAATTTTGTAAAAACGGCGAGACAGGGTTTTTTCTATTGAGGTTTTTCCCTGAGCTCTGGTATCATACGCCAGAATAGTATGGTACCCCGTTTTGCACCAACCTCAGCTAGGAACTTTTTTGTTTCATGTATTGTATTTTTTAGCTCTCAATTCAAAAGAATATATTGTTATGGAATCGTGTATTTCTATTTTTTTTATTTGATATAAATATATTGGCGCCCAACGTAGAGGCTGGAGTTCAAGTAATGGAAAATAATATAATGGAAATGATATTTGAAAAATTGGAAAAAATGGAGAAGAAAATAGAAAGTAAAATAGATGAAAAATTAGAAACAATGGAAAAGAAAATGGAAGAAAATGGAGAAAGAATGTAAGAATGGAAAGAATGGAAAGGAAAATGGAAGAAACTTTAGTCAGAAATAAATAAAATTAGCGAAAAGTCACGAAATTATTTTTCTAGAATCCACCCTGAAAAGAATCTCATAAATCAACAAATAATATAGGAAATTGTATGGATCGTGTAATTTCGAAATCAATATAAATTAAAAATAAATCAAATAAGAAATTCACGAAACCATAACAATATATATTCGAAATAAGTAATGATAAGCCAAATTGAACATTCAATTTCGTTTTACGTCAGTGAACCAAATCAGAAAAGTCTGGTCAACACCCACGTTTCCGTCAAAATTTCATCGAATCATTCTGTCGTTCAAAATCAGGCTTGTTTCCTATGATAGTTCATTGCCAGCTGCGTCCGGTCATGCAGCAGCGATTCGGATTTGAAGCAGAATTTCACAATGTTAATAACGAATCTCAACGTACTTGAACTTTTTATAGATCTAATCATTATACGTAAGTACGTAGGTAATCAATGGTTCTGACGATTGCTGACCATAGCAAGGAATTTCCCAGTATTATGCATGTAGAAATGAAAACAAACATCGATATTACAGTTTATTACTTCGATTTCATTATTTCGCCGATCGGATATACTTATTTTGTTTTCAAAATCGCAATTTCGAAAGGAGTTGCATCATGTCTCAGGAGGATTCAAACCCATTTCCCAGATGTAAGTATTTGTTTGGGAAGATTGCCTTATTAAGTAATTATTCAAAAAAATATAATGAATGGTAAAGTGATATCATTTCAAATTTCAAGGATATAATATGACAATATTTTTTTATACATTGGCGTCGTTGAAGTTTTTGATGTGTTCATTTCAGTCTTATGGAAAAACTGTAATATTGGGCGGTTGTCATTTCTAGTGGTCAACTAGTTCAGTTCGAAATTTTCAAAATGATGTAGACAATACTTTTCGAGTAGATTGTTGATAGAACTAATTTATCTCATCTGTAAAGGTTCATCCACTACAGTGTTAAAAATGAGGGTAACTTTACACATGGCACTATTGATCATATCGACATTTCACATAGGTGCTGTAATATGTGAAATGAGATTTTTTTGTGATTTCTTGTAATTTTTCGGAAAATTGCTGAAATCTACAAGAGTTTACAAAGATTCACCAGAGTTTCCAGAATATAACAAGAATTTATAAAACATTTCGAAAGCGACCTCCCTTCCAATATAGTACAGCCTTTGGAAGGTGATGACGAATTGACAGTTTTCAATTCTTTTTAGGAGTCCTAAAAAACACTGAGTCATAAAACTCTACATAATATGATTCATTGAGGGGATGTTACTCACACAATTTTTTCTTTGATCCCAAAACTTTATTATTAGGGGTTGAAAATATCAACCCCTCATGATTTTCCTTCAAAAATTGTTTTCGTCTGATAGATTATCGAAAAATAAAATTCTTTTATGGTTTCCCATTCAATTCTGCTGATGATAAGTCTCTTCCAAAATTTCGATACTGTTGATACTCTTCTCAGAAAAAATAAAAACTTACAAGCAGTTCTTCATTTAATTTCATCGTATGTTCCATAGAATAAAATTCTTAGAATCTTAGATATTGTTTATGCTCAAAATTGGTTTTGTCAATTATATTTATTAATCGAAAGAAAGTTCTATCAATTAAATTAAAATATTACGGATATAATTTTCTTCCGGAAATTAGTAATCAAACCTTTAGAAAGATTTATAGAACATCTTCACCTTCTGTCATAGCCATACAATATCTCAGAATAATCATTCTATGGAACATGGAAGGATGAAATGGAACGAACAGTGATCATAACTGCTTGTAAGTTTTTATTTTTCCGAGAAAAGTATCGACTATATCGAAATTTTGCAAGAGACTTTTTTTCTTCAGAATTGAATGACAAACCATAAGAGAATTTTATTTTTCGGAAATCTATCCCACGAAAACAAGTTCTGAACGCAAATCATAGGGGGTTGTTATTTTCAACCCTTAATAATATAGTTATGAGATCTAAAAAATTGGTGTAACATCAACTTAGTGCTTCATATTGTGTATAGTTTTATGACTCAGTGTTTTTTGAAACTCCTAAAAAAAATAAAAACTGTCAGCTCGTCATCGCCTTCCAGAGGCTGTATCTTGGAAGGGGGGTCGATTTCAAAAAAAATTTATATGAACTATCCCTGCTTATTTTCATCGGGGAATCATCTACCAAAATCCCCCGCGTTTGTTTACAGACACCTTGTATTATACATATTATGCTAATGCAATTTATTGGTTCAGTCTCGTTTTAGGCCCATTCGACGAATCTACGCCTTGCTTGATGATCTTTTGGCTTCAATTCTTGCACGATTTGGATTTTGTAAGCACGCAAACCAAGATCCTTCCGCAAAATCTTCCATAAAGTGGATGGACACAGATCCAATTCTTTTGCTAGAAGACGGATAGACTTATTCGGGCCTTCCTCAATGCTATGCTCTACAGTAGCAATAGCTTGGTTAATCGCTGCTCTGATTACGATTTTGTGGACGATAAAATGGACGTAGTGCGCGATACGTATTCCGCACAGAACCATTATTTTCGAAATAAAACTGCACTTTTTGCAAGCGTTGTTCAGGTGTGAGTCTATTAACGAAGAATTGCCAAACCAAACTGAGAATAAATCACCATAGACAAACTAATAAAATAGATGAGCCACTCGTATATTCCGCGTCATCTGTCGGAGGAGGAGACTAATACACGAAAAAATTATTTTCAATTTGATAGTTAGATGTCGTTGCATTCATGGAAATTCTATCGAGAAAATAGTAAGTATGTAAAATCATTAGGTATTATCAAAAAACCTTTGAATTGTCAACTGACACAAGGAGTGGTTTGACACGTTCTTTTTGAAATATAATAAATTTCGATATGCCTGCAAGAGTGAAGACGTGCTGTGTTATTGGATGTGAAAATCGAAATGCAAGAAGGTAATTATAAAATTTACATGTATATTCTGTTAACTATAAGAATTAAGATACGTAGTTTTCAAAAGAGTTTTTCATGTATTGAATAAGTTTAGTCGGTAAATACTCATATTTTGTATTATTGAATTCATTATTTTTAGTTTTTGAGAATATGATTAGATATTTATGAAATAAATCTGTATTTTCAATTGGTGATAACTATTTCAGTTAATAAATTTTTATTCTATCCAGAATTTGATTATTGATCCTCATTTCTCGATTCCAAAAGAAAATCAGATGAAAGTTCGTTGCATTTTCATGAAAATAAATTTCCTCACTCATCGATAACTTGCACGAATCCATTTCTGATTTCCTTTTGGAAATTGAATTTCAAAAAACTTTTTGCCTCTTGTATATGGGTGTAAGTACCTATTCAAAAGGTTCACTACAGAATTCTTTTTGAGGCAGCGTTACGATACAGATTCCTTTTTCAATTGAGCTTTTTTCACGAATTAGTAATGTTGTACAAAAAAAGATGGCGTCGAAGCTTGTTCTACTAGTGTCTCATCTATTCTCCGTTTAGTTAGTCTATGTCTTGAACAGTAATGCCAACTTAAAGTTCTATGCCTCGAAGAAAAACACCCGTTATAATATCGATGTTCCATTTGCATCCCTACTGCTTCAAGTTGCAGTCTCAGACAAAGGACAAAGGAAAGACTCTAAGTATCCATTCAGACAGAAGCTCGACTACGCCACTGACTCCCATGAAAAAATTTATATGATATCAACATCAAAACATCATTACCTTGCACTATTTACCAAATGTACATAGGAATAATATTGTGGGACAACGTAACCGTGGCGAAGCCTTCGGGTTCGCTGGCACCATCATCGGCCAAAGATGAGCGCGAATGGCTCCACTAGGTGTGTTCCGCATGGCTCGCCATGCGTCCGGGAAGCAGCTCCGAGAACCCGTCGAGCCGTGACACTGAACCATCGTCATGGCTGGCTGCCCTTATGCTGGTGGCAGGTACAAGGGACCAAAGTTTCAAGGTAGCCAACATTGAGAATTGGATCAAGAAACAATTATGGGGGCTGAAAATGACACCTGCAGTAGGAACTGGAGGAGACAATACCCGCTTATGATGTTGTTAGATTGTGAGGGGCTATTTCGCCAATTAGTGATAAGCTACTGATAGACGTCTGATATACAGGGTGTTTCATCATAAACTGGACAAACATATATTTTCGTCTAGAGGACATCGGGAGAATCATTTTTGCCTTATACAATATATCCCGTTTTCGAAGGATAAGCGAGATACAGGGTGTCAAACGTCATTTTTGAGCAAGATTCTTATGAGTGTGGTCAGTTATGTATAACACTTGGTGTAATGGCTTTTGGTCAGATCTCAGTATTTTTGGGTCCTCTATTCAGAAAAGTTGACGAACTCCGAAAAAAAATTTACAAAATAGCGGAAAACCTGCAATGTTCCAAATTTTTTTTTGCGGTTGTCAAATTGACTTTTGTTTTCTGAATGAACACAATTTTCTAAGACTTTCTGTGAAAAAATTTTTTCAAAAATCGAACACAAATTTTTTTTTACATGTCTACAGCGATGAAAAAATTTCACTTGAAATGGAGGAAATCTTGTACAATTGTACTTCTTGAATTATCAATCACTAATATGAAAACAGAATTGTGAAATATCGAACGGTTTCGTTACTACAGTCATTCAAATGTTTCGTTCAGACCTCTGAAATATTGAAAATAAAATTGTTTTGGGTTCTAGAATCAAAATAATTAAATTATTGGCATGTCCAAACATTCTAGATGAATTTATAAGAAAAAAATCAGTGAAACTTAGTTGGGACTCGGCGTAGGTATCAAATAGGGAAATGGCACTGTTCTAAGGATATTAATATTCGTTGCCGGGCAACAGTAGTTCGTAGTTCATAGAGTTGGACTGGTATTTTAATTTCAGTGAATATAATTTAGCCAGTAGTCAAACTCTATGAACTACGAACTACCGTTGCCTGGCAACGAATATTATTATCCTTAGAACAGTGCCATTTTCCTATTTAATACCTACGTCGTTTCGAGTCCCAACTAAGTTTCACTGATTTTTTTCTTATAAATTCATCTAGAATATCTGGACATGCCAATAATTTAATTATTCTGATTCTAGAACCCAAAACAATTTTATTTTTAATTAGCAGGTCTAAGTAAGAAAAACACACTTATTTTAAAAATTTATTCTTTGGCGATCGATTTCGGTTTTCTAAAAAACCATCATCAGGCCAGCTGGAAGGTACAATTTTAATTATACAAATTTAGGTGTGAACGTGCAATCAACTTACCGTACAAAGAGGTATTCCTTCAATTATAATTACAAATAATGTAAGCATTCAGAAATTTAGATGTTCTTGAATTATTTTCAATATTTCAGAGGTCCGAACGAAACATTTGAATGACTATAGTAACGAAACCGTTCGATATTTTACGATTCTGTTTTCATATTCGTGATTGACCCAAAAATACTGAGATTTGATCAAAAACCGTTACACCAAGTGTTATACATAACTGACCACACTCATAAGAATCTTGCTCAAAAATGACGTTTGACACCCTGTATCTCACTTGTGCTTCGTAAACGGGATATATTGTATAAGGCAAAAATGATTCTCCCGATGTCCTCTACACGAAAATATATGTTTGTCCAGTTTATGATGAAACACCCTGTATATCGTTGATATAAATTCATCTGCGTTTATTAAATCGAAATTCTTCCTGGGTTTGAATATGGAATGTCATACATTTTATAAATAGGAAATAATATTCTCCAGACTGAAAAATCTGGAAGGCTTTAATTTCAATGAATAGTGATCTATTCATTCCGATTCCGATTATAAAGGGTTTACCAATAAGAGGTGTTATTTTGATATTCAAAGAAAAATGCCATTTTTCAATTTAAACGATCGGATATTTATTTCATTATGAAGAAGAAGCTATATGCCGTTAATAGTGGAAAATAAAATCAGGCAAATGACCACCACGACCACGCTCACTGGACCATATCCTTTCAATGAAATTTCCCATAATCAAATCGCCAAGTGGCTGCTCTTTGTCCTCGATAGCCCCACGAATTCCATCTTTGAAGTCTTGAATCGACGCTGGCTATTGGAGTAGACCTTCTCTTTCACGTGGCCCCAAAGGAATAAGTCGCAAGGTGTTAAATCACAAGATCTCGGTGGCCAATTCTGATCACCTCTTCGAGATATAACACGGTCCGGAAACTTTTACCGCAAAAAATCAATGGTTTCTTTGTTTGTGTGGCACGTAGCACCGTTTTGTTGAAAGTAAACGTTGTCCAGATCAATACTATCCAATTTCAGCCATAAAAAACCATTAATCATCTTTCGATAGCGCGATGCTATGCATTCCTCAACACTTTCGGCTACAGCAGCAATATTCTCATATTCTCGGCTGTTCTCTAGCGACGTGCACGGGTTTCATTTTTCAAATCACTAACTTGTCCCAACAGCTCGAATTTTTCCACCAATTTCTTTATTGCTGTCCGACAAGGTGCTTCACGGCGACCCAAAAATGTTCGAGTTTCACGAACCGTCTCTACCAAATTTCCACCTCTTTTATACTGAATTTCAATAATTTCAAGGCGTTCTTGAAGCCTGTATCGCTCCAATTGTATTAATGGCGTAGTTTCTACTTTTCAAGTGTCAAAAAATGAAAGCTTCAAACGTGACATCTACCGAAATAGCCGGCTATTCAAAATAACACCTCTTTTTGGAAAACTCTTTATCTGATAGGTATTTAAGAGCTGACAAAATACAGTACATGAAACAAAAATACCCTGAGGCAAATGCAAAACGGGTACCATACCAGTCTGCGTATGATACCAGAGCTCAGAAAAAAACCCTGTGTAGCCGTTTTTACAAAATTGAAGTTCAAACCTATTTGAATAAATACCTTCAATATTCAGATACAATCTACTCATTCTTGCTATGGCCAGGAGGGTGTTCTAAACCAAGCCTTCCAAGTGATAATTTTTCGAATCTTCTATTCTTCAAAGACCGCTACACGAAACCCTACTAAAGGTAATCATCTCCCATAGGTTAAAGCAGTGGTGATTTTCATTTTATTATTTTATGCACTTTTGGGATTAAACTCCTTCGTTTCAAGGGCCAATATAGCACTATCAACCAGAGCTGTTCCGAAGTCTTGTGCTTAGTGCTTGTGAAAGCACTCGAAGCACTTTTGTGCTCGTAAGCACAGTGGCCGCGAGCACTAGAGTGAACCAGTGCTTAGTGCTTGGTGCTTCACGAATTTTTTGAAAGGGCTTAGTGCTTAGTAATTCGAAAAAGTGCTCCTAAGCACCGCAGTGCTCCCGAACACTTTCAGAAATTACCGAGCACTAAGCCCTTTATGGACTTGTCGGAACATGAAAATGACGGACTTTCGCCTGATTGGAGTAGACAAAGAACTTAAATATTAATTTTTTTTCGTTCAACTTCTATAGATATCTGAGTTGTTAAATTTTTCCTTCATTATAACTCTGGTGTTAAAAAAACGATCTCGCTGTATGTTACGGACTGGAACAAGTCTTTATGTTCTCATTATTTTGTCACGGAGAACAAATTGGTGTGTTGTATGGCAAAATTTTTTTAGGAAATTGTATGGAGCAATGCTACCATTTTTGATATATGATGCAAGTTTCTATAATCATGCTTTCAAGTTATTTATAGGCGAATATTCAAGTTAAAGTCTGTTCACTTAATGAATGACATAAAGAGCTCAGAAAAGGTTTTTTCATTGCAGACAGCATTTCTTTAAGCTTCGCCACAGGAAAATTTTCCATCTTATCTATTGCCAAGACGTCTTTCTATAATTTTTTCGAATTTTATTTTCTTATTCCAGACCACATGCTATTCTTCCATTTTTTTATATATGACGTCATGGTAACTTTATGCCTGTCTGTGAACGACGATGTTGGACACAATAACACTCGAAAGAAAAAATCAAGACATTAAAATCGAAATTTCAAACTAAGAGACATTTGGATGAAAAATACAAAGGCAATTTTGAAAAGTGCTTAGTGCTCGGTGCTTGCGTAATCGAATTACTTTCCAAAAGTGCTTAGTAATCGCGAGCATTCCTTAAAACATAAGGGCTTAGTGCTCGAGATTCCGGAGCACTTTTCAATAGAGCTTAGTGCTTTGTGCTCGAAGCACTTTTCTTCAGTGCTCGGCACAGCTCTGCTATCAACCATAGGGATCGAAATTTCCTTTGTGTGCTTCCCCTGCAGCTTTTCAAATGTTCATTTAGTTTTGTCACGAGTTTCCCATCATTATTCCGAAATTATATTTGATTTTTAGGGCGAAGCAGCTCTGTTTGAATCTAGAAAAGATGCTTATCCAGTATTAAGGACATCTGAGGTTCTGAAAGATCATCATTTGGAGAGCTAGACCTGGTTTGATAAACCCTTCTGGTTGCCGAACAGCTGTTGTCTAATATCGAAGAAATTTCAAGAAACATTTCAAATTTTACTTTCATTTGTGGCACAGACAGATATTTATATTACTTATTACTCGTGTTTTTTCTTTGCTTCAGATTACAGAATATTCAGGAACAAGGTAAAAAATTTGTTAATAATGCTAGAACCGTATAGTCTGGTAGAATATTTCGAAATGGCTGTATAAGGGCCATGAATATGTGACATCATTTCATTTAAATTTTCCTTGGTATGTTTGCATTGTATTTTTATTTGAAATAAAGAAGCTTTATCTATCTATCTATCTATCTATTCTTTTTTTTTCAGATGTAGTAGACAAATCAAATGAAAAGAGGAAATAAATTTTGATAAAATAGAAAAAGGTGTTTGATATAATATTTTTTCAACTCATCCTTTCAAACAAATCCTAATCCAATCACTTGACTCTTGACTTGCATACAAGGATTTTCTCCTGTGCTCTTGTACCTATTATACGAAGCTGCTATTAAGGCACTGAGCTCCTACGTCATCCACTCAAAGATCTGGGAGTGCCGGAACAAACTCAATGAGGTAGGCAAGAAAAATAAGGTCTTTTTTTACCTGGGTTCCTGGCCATTCGAGAATCAAAGGAAACGAAGAGGCCAATACACTTGCCAAAGGGGGAGCACGAATGTGACTCATGAGCCCAGTACCCTTCTGTGGTATAGGTAAATGTACCTATAAAAAGGAGTTTCTGGAGAACAAAGAAGCCTAGAGGGAAAAACTCTGGCGGAATCTCCCAGGGATGGGTCATTCCACTAAGTTCCTTCGGAACTTCGAAACTGTAAGATCCAAAAGATATTTTGATCTTGGTAAGAAACAATTACACCTCCTCACTAACTTTCTTACAGGACACTGTCGCCTAAGGAGGATAGAATTGTCGGACACTGACGAGTGTAGGTTCTGTGGGGAGGAGGAAGGAACCCCCATTCACCTATCCTGAAATTTTACAGTTCAGTTCAGGTGCGCTAAAAACACGCTTATGGTGTTGGTGTACTACTACCGAAAAACGGCTTTTTTGAAATGACATCTGACATTGACACTTGAATAAATTTATCTTCTGTGACTTAACCTCAAATTTGATTAAAAGTAAACAAAACAAAGCAAATGGAAATTTAACTTTATATTTACCAAAAATGTTGAAAACGCTCACAGAATGTCAAAAAATTTTGCGAACAGGCATTCGTTTACTCCACCAAAACAAAGAATTGCAACCTTTCGTCGACTCTGTTGATAAAGTTGAAGAAAATAAGGTGAAATATGAACTGGTAAATCCAGAATCTCTAGAAGATGCAATAAGAAAACTAGATCAAGAAAAACCCAAGTCAGTTTTGGAGAAATGTACGGAAGATCTATCTCATGTGGCCCCTTATTTGTCACCTTCATACAACTTCGCTGCATATGTAAACAAATCAGAAACACTACAAGAGCTCTTGAAACTTGGTGTTAATTTGCATGAATTAGAAAAGAAGGGAGACGTACCTAGTTACATTACAGGACTCAATTTCGAGAATGATATCAAAGAGCATGTAATATTCTTACATAGTTTAGGATTATCTATTGAAAATATTGGCAACTTCATCACAAAAAACCCATTCATATTCAAAGAATATTTGAGTGACTTGAAAACACGTATTGCCTATTTGAAGTTCAAAAAATTTGATGATGATATGATATCAAGAATAGTTAGTACTAATCCCTTATGGCTGTCATTTAGGTATACACAGTTTTACTCAAAAATATTTTTATATAATAACTATCATAATAATTTTGCTTATTGTAAATACCCGTTTTCAGTACGCAAGATATAGACAACAAATTGGGCTTTTTTCAAAATCAATTCCAACTTAGTGGTAATGAAGTCAGACAACTTGCTACAAAACAACCAAAACTCATAACATACAACCAAGATCTGATAAAAACTAATATTTTTGCTATTAAGGAAGAAATGGGTTTTAAAAATCATGAATTAAAATCAATGCTTATGGCAAAACCTAAAATATTCATGAAGAGTAAGTACATGAAATAATAACGCAAATAAGAAGCTTCAAGTGATTTAAAACTATATTTAACTGATGATTATGCTCTTAAAGTGCCTAATTATTTTTTTTTCAGGACATGAGAATGTTATGAGAACTTTTCAGTATCTCCACAAAACGATGAATGTATCTCATGCGGATATAGTGAAATGCCCACAAATTTTAACTTGTAGAGAACACAGATTGAAGGAAAGATATATGTTTCTGCAGAAAGTGAATCGAGTGCAGTTCGATCCTAAAAAGCCGAATTACGTTTCGTTGATTTCATTAGTTTCCGACTCAGATTCTCATTTTGCAGTAGAAATCGCCAAAAGTTCAATTCAAGCTTATAATGAATTTCTTAAAACATTGTGATAACCAAATTCAAACAAAATATTATTAAAATGTATATTATTCTTTTCTTAGTTCAGTATGTATAGTAAAATTATAAATGTACAAAAATAGAATTAAAATCATATTACAACAGTAACGATTGTTGAAGTAACGTATTTATTAATCTAATTCTTTCGAGCGTGTTCTGAAATTCAACAACACAGGTCCATCTGGCTTATTAATGAGAGACGATGTAGTATCCAAATTATGGCCATTCCATTCAATTTCGTAATGTTGGATTAGCTGAAATCAAAGCAATGTAACAAATAATTTTATCAAAGAGACTTTTCAAAGATAATAAAGGGTGTCTCATATAAAAGTGTCCACTCAACAACAAATCAGAATTTGTGAAAACACTCAGGATTGATTTTTGATCACAGGAGAACATGATCTGGAATACAAACCTTGTTTTTACCTGCAACCCTATCAGGAATTCGAATGGGGAAAGTAGGTGGTTTTGTAGTACAAACAGTGCATGAATTCAAATTTGTATGAACCTGCACTGTATGGTCTATAAAGAGAGTATTCACAAAGATACAGGGTATTTGAGTGTTTTCACAAATTCTGATTCGTTGTTATTGGGGATGAACACTTTTGAATGAGACACCTTGTATTATAGTAAAGGGTTTTCCAATAAGAGGTGTTACTTTGAATACCCCACTATTTCGGTAGATGTCAGGTTTGAAGCTATTATTTTTTGACATTCGACAAGTAGAAACTACGCCATTAATGAAAATGGACCGATACACGCTTCAAGAAAGCATTGAAATTATTAAAACTCGCTATAAAAATGGTAAAAATTTGGCAGAAATGGTTTGTAAAACTCGAACATTTTTGGGTCATCGTGAAGCACCTTGTCGGACCACAATAAAGAAATTGGTGGGCAAATTCGAGCTGTTGGGATGAGTTAGTGGTGTGGAGAATAAAATCCGTGCACGTCGCTCAAGAACAGCCGAGAATATTGCTGCTGTAGCCGAAAGTGTAAAAGAAAACCCAGATGAATCGATTGCGCTATGGAGAGATAATTAATGATTTTTTATGGCCGAAATTGGATAGTATTGATCTGGACAACGTTTACTTTCAACAATACGGCGCTACGTGCCACACAAGCAACGAAACCTTTGATCTTTTGCGGGAAAAGTTTCCGGACCGTGTTATCTCTCGAAGAGGTGATCACAATTGGCCACTGAGATCTTGTGATTTAACACCTTGCGACTTCTTGCTTTGGGGCCACGTGAAAGAGAAGGAATAAGCCAATAGCCCAGCGTCGATTCAAGAACTCAAAGATATCGAGGATAGGGCAGCCACTTTGCGATTTGGTTATGGAAAATTTCTTTAAAAGGATATGGTCCTGTAAGCATGGTAGTGGTGCTCATTTGCCTGATGTTATTTTCCACTATTAACGGCATAGCTTCTTCTTTATAATGAAATAAACATCCGATCATTTATATTGAAAAATGGCATTTTGCTTTGAATATCAAAATAACACCTCTTATTGGAAAACCCTTTATAACTCCATAGTCTTCGAGTGTTTTACTTACTTTAAGTAATAAAATGGTCATGTTTTGTTCAGCTAAACGTCTTGCAATACAGGAACGTTTACCGTGTCCAAATGGGAGTACTAAAAATGGATGTATTTTGTTCTGAAGAGGGTCACCCTTTAGCCATCTTTCTGGTAAGAATTCATCTGGTTTTGGGAAATATTTCTCAAGTCTACATGACACTTGATTCTGAGTAACAATTATAGTCTGAAAAAATTGATGATATGAATAAATATAATAAGGGTGTTTTTACCCAATGGGTCAACCCAAAATTAGTTGATCTGGTGAAAATGGACAAAATAGTAGGTCAGCGAACAGTGAACTTCCCTATAACGAAAACGCTGAATCCGCAAAAAAAATTCTTTATAAAGAAATTTCTTTATACAGAAAATGTTTTTCTAGAGTCGGCAATGTCGTGGTCGACTTCACTGATAAATTGAAGTATATCATTCAAACTCAAGCACTTCCTTTCAGACATTTTCGCACAACTTTCACACTAGCGTAATGGTTAGATTGAAACAAAACAGCAAAGGGTGTATTTAGGACTGTTAGTTCAAGATCGGGATCTATTATGTACGTCCGGAAAAATTTCGTAAAGAACCCATCCTAATAGCTTCTTACCAATATCCATTCAAAAAGTGATGTGCTCTGAATATTTTGTTATAGAGAGAATTTGCTTAGTTTTTAGAGGGTGTTTTTAACATGGAATTTGGATTCAAGGTGCAATGTCTTGTACAAAATTCGTTATAGGGATATTCCACTGTAATAAGTAATTATCTACCATATGTTGTGACACCGTTGTATTTATGCACATCTTCAAAAGTTAACTTTTCAAAAGGAACTGTTTCAAACATTTCATTAGAATATTTTTTACTGTTATTTAATCAATTAGTTTATTAATGACAGTGATTTATGATTAAGATATTTAAACGCGTAAGCGCAGCAAAGTTTGAGACCATCAATTGCTAGATTAATAAACGAGTTTTATTTTGACGTCGACGAAAAAAGCAAAATATTGTTTATTTTCTGATCAAAGTTAATCGCTCACCTCCTCTGGTACTTCATATCCGGAGAAGATAGTTGATTTGTCCAAAATTCTTCCTACTCCTACTGAAATTGGTCGTAAACGATGAGTCTCTTTCAGACATGCCTTAGCATAGTGAGCTTCTGCTAACACTTCTTTCGTTACAGGGCTCTTTGAATTAGGTAAAAGTTTTTTAGTTTCTTCCCATAACTTAGTTTGAGCTTCTCTATTTAAGGCTAAGTGATATAGAAGGAAGGAAGTAGTATAAGCAGTCTAAAACAAAAGAAAAACATATGTGAATTGGGTCAAAGAATTTTGGTTGTTTCAGTTAGTAGAAAATATTTACACTAATTATTTTAGAGGTCAAACGGGACAAAAATCCAGTGTTCACAGTGATAAGAAGATATCCACCCAGAAAAATCTACATCTTTTTCCATACAAGAACCTATAAATTGAAAACTACCAATAAAAAAAATAGGACGCACTAGCTAAATAGAGCGGCTAGTAATAATTTAGCTCTTTCCATTCCTTTATACCCTTTGATTAATAAATTGAAGAAAGTATAAAAGAAAAGTGGAAAAAAAACACCCACATTTTAACCAGTTCAATGTACAATGCAGTTTAAATCAACAGAGGGCAATCTTTATGTTAGTTTGATTCACAGATGAAAAATCTACAATTAGATGCATTGCGATCAAGCACTTACAGTGTCCATTCCTGCCAAAAGAAAATCACAGCTTATTCCAATGATATCCTTGAAATCTATATCTTTAGATCGAAGATAAATGTCCATCAAAGACTTTGGTTGTTCGTAATTCAATTCCTGATTATGCATTTTTATTCCAACCATGTCTATCGCTACACTAAAAGGTTCAGAAAAAGTTCAGGAAATTTCATTATTTTCGTCAGTTACCTACTCTTCCATGTAGGTTTGCGCTTTCTTCATTCTCCAATAAAGCGGAGTAATGAAATATTTCCATATCTGAAGACCATTGTCTAACTTCAAAATACAGCTATTTGTGACCAGAGCTGATTTGAGTAATTTTGTAGATCTTGAATTCCTTCTTAATTCACTATCCGAGAAACTGTCCATTCGAACATCAAATACTGAGAGGCACATCACTGCAAAAAAGGGGATCAACTAAAAATTGAACGAAAAGCTGAAGTTTCTTGTTAAAGGCCGGGTTTCAATGGTAAATCTGCCCCCGCGGCCTTTGAGATTCATATTGAGGGGATCGATTAGGCATTGAATGAAAATAATTCAGCCAACTTTTCAGCTTTTTATCTCTTGCCATTTTCGAGATTTCTGTGAAAAACACTTTTTTCGTTTTTATTTTTTTTCTCTTGTGGTATCCAAAATTTTTGAATGGGGATTTTTTCTATTGATTCTTTGCTATTAAAGGAAAAGACGTATAATTTTTTTATGAATTTCAGCCGAAAAATCTATTTTTAGAAGAAAAAATAAAGTTATTGTCATTTGTTTTTCGGTGTTCTTAAAAAGTGTCCACCGCCATTTTTTGACATAAAATCTTTTTTGGCCCATTATACCCTGGAATTTTTTCACATTTTTAAAATTGGTGGAACATTTTGCAAAAAAAATTAAACTGTTTGAATTTTAGGATTCAACAGATATCCATCAAATCTTGGTGCCGTTGTAATCATATTGGCTTCCTGAACAGTATTAGTGAAAAAAACAATTGGCGATACGTTTTAGTTTGGGAGATATGAGCCCCCAAAGTCCGAAAAATATTTCACCTAAAAGTCACTTTTTTCACTACAGAAACACTGAATTACCGCTTTATTAAATTTAAAGCCTCTCTGAACATTTTAACATGAAGATTTGATTTATTTTGTTTCAGATATATTCAATAATTGTTGCAAAAACATCGAAAAAATTCGAGGGAAAGCCCGCCGTTTCTTATCGTAAGTTTGGCACTACCGCGTCTATCAGCGAGTGCCATTAGGAAATGATAGCGGGATTTACCGGTATGCATCCTGTCATATTCGGGCAAAATAATTCGCGGTAGTGCCAAACTTACCATGAGAAACGGCGGGCTTTCCCTCGAATTTTTTCGATATTTTTGCAACAATTATTGAATAATATCTGAAACAAAATGAATCAAATCTTCATGTTAAAATGTTCACAGAGGCTTTGAACCTAATAAAGCGGTAATTCAGTGTTTCTGTAGTGAGAAAAGTGACTTTTAGGTGAAATATTTTTCGGACTTTGGAGGCCCATATCTCCCAAACTAAAACAGATCGGCATCGGCAATTGTTTTTTTCACTAATATTGTTCAGGGAGCCAATATGAATACAACGGCACCAAAATTTGATGGATATCTGTTGAATCCTAAAATTCAAACAGTTTTAATTTTTTTTCAAAATGTTCCACCAATTTTAAAAATGTGAAAAAATTCCAGGGTATAAAGGGCTAAAAAAGACATTTTATGTCAAAAAATGGCGGTGGACACTTTTTAAGAACACCGAAAAACAAATGACAATAACTTTATTTTTTCTTCTAAAAATAGGTTTTTCAGATGGGATTCATAAAAAAATTATACGTCTATTCCTTCAATAGCAAATAATCAATAGAAAAAATCCCCATTCAAAAATTTTAGGCATCACAAGAGAAAAAAAATAAAAACGAAAAAAGTGTTTTTCACAGAAATCTCGAAAATGGCAAGAGATAAAAAGCTGAAAAGTGGGCTGAATTATTTTCATTCAATGCCTAATCAATCCCCTCGATATGAATCGGAAAGGCCGCGGGGGCAGATTTACCATTGAAACCCGGCTATACCCTTTCGATAAAATCTATGTAATGAAAATCTATCAATTTCCCCCCATATTATGGCAAGAAGATTTGTTGAACACACACATACAGAGCTCAACAGTTTTCAACAAAGAGTAAAAAACTTCAACACTTTAAGTTGTAACAGTTATTTAATCAACAATTTCGTTACTGACAACTATTAATGGTCGAAATATTTGAACAGAGCGAACGCGTTAATAATTAGTTGGAGACCATTAGTCACTAGATCAATAAGCAAATGGATTACAAGATTTTTCCGTCGGCCGCATTATGAATTGAAAATAAATTCTTGATTGAAGTGCATTCTCAGTTTGCACAAGAGATATATTTGACATAAAAAAAATTTCTGTTTTTATGTTTCACTAGAGTTATGACATTACTAATACTTCTGGATACTTTGTGTTCGATTGCCCACGACAATTGCACATTAAGATGGCATAAATTGAACATTAAAGTGGGTCATTATTGTTCAATTTCGTATATGTATATTGAACCCGCTTTTTATTATGAGATTGGCGGAAAAAAATTCGAAAGATTTACCCAATTTTTTATATTGAACAGTGGAAATTCCCTGTAACGAACGTCTGTATAACGAATTTTGTACAAGACATTGCACCTTAAATCCAAATTCCATGGTCAAAACACCCTCTTAAACGAAATATTCAAAGAACATCACTCTTTGAATGGTTATTGGTAAGAAGGTATAAGAGAGGGTTTTGTCCGAAAATTTTCTCGACGTACGTAATAAATCCCGACCTTAAACTAAATCATTACGGCGGGCAGAGAGAGATCCTTCTGAAACAGTTTTAAATACACCCCTGGCTGTTTGGTTTCAATCTAACCATTACGCTAGTGTGGAAGTTGTGCGAAAATGTCTAAAAGGAAGTGTTTATGTTTGAATGATAAACTTAAATTTATCAGTGAAGTCGATCGCGACATTGCCGACTATAGAAACAAATTTTCTGTATAACGAAATTTCTTTATCACGAATTTTTTTGGCGGATTTAGCGCTTTTGTTATAGGGAAGTTTCACTGTATTTAATTTTTTTTAAAAATCTCTAATGAAGAAAAAAGCATGATAACTATAAGAGAAGTATTTATATTTTGAGTTGCATCGAAATATCAACAAATAAATTTTGGAAACATCAAATCAAAACCTTTAATTCCAATTATGATTGAACTCTCATCTCAAGCATGAAAGATTAAAGCAATTCTATGTAAATCAATTCAACAAATAATTCAGTTCATTGGCTTTCAGATGTGATGATTTGATGAATATATTTTGTTGTAATTCAATTTAATGTAAAGTATACATACATTCAAGAAAAAGCCTTGAGATCTCCGGCAAATAGTCGATATTCGTAATATTTTGCATATAGAGTAGTCTTTCCAAGAATTCCTCAACTATTTCATTACTTCCAGTGATGAAATTTTGAACAGCTATTGGGCTACTTAAGCCTCTCTGAAAAATCTGCCTAAGCTTCCACCAATTTTCACCATTTCTGCAATTGAATGAACAGTTAACAAAAAACTGCTATTGAAAGATGTCTAGATATAAATCTAGAAAGAAACTATCAGAAGTGCGATATAGCCATACACTCAGATAGTCTTAGCTGCCATTGAAGCACTGAGCTCCTACGTCATCGACTCAAAAATGATCTTGGAGCGCCAGAACAAACTCAATGAGGTAGGCAAGAAAAATAAGGTCTTTTTAATGTGGGTTCCCGACCATTTGGGAATCGAAGGAAACGAAAGGGCCAATACACTTGCCAAAGAGGGCGCAATGTCACTCATTGACCCCGAACCCTTCTGTGGTTTAGGTAAATGTATCTATAAAAAGGAGTTTCTGGAGAAGGAGAAAGCCGAGAGGGAAAAACTCTGGCGGAATCTCCCAGAGATGGATCATTCCACTACAGCTTTGAAACAGCAAGATCCAAAAGATATCTGGATCTTAGTAAGAAACAATTACACCTTCTCACTGGCTTTCTTACAGGACACTGTCGCCTCAGGAGGCACCTGTTGAGGATGGGATTGTCGGACACTGACGAGTGTAGGTTCTGTGGGGAGGAGGAAAAAACCCCCATTTGCCTATTTACGGAATGCCTTAGCATTTTGAGCCTGAGGAGAAAATGCCTAGGGAGAAACTTGTAAGAGTGAGGAACTAGCCTCATTGAAGCCTTCACAGATATTGGATTTTATCAGATCTCTGGAAGTGGAAGGCGAGCTGTGAGGGTATGGTCTGAACAGCTCTGTAAGGGGGCACAATAGACCTTGAGGTCGCAGTGAACTGTAACCCCTTTTTAAAATAAACTAAACTTACAAAAAACTGAATGTATAACCATGATTGAATAAAGTACCACACATTAAAGGCTTGCAAATTTGCAAAAGAATATAACAATATATGTTTGTACTAAAAGTTCCTAATGTTTCCCTTACGTAGGCAACAGTCCTCCAGTATTATATACATGAGGCTTATCCAATCTATATTTTTCCAGAGCAAGGTGGCTTCTCCTCCTGGGATACATTCCTTCATTTCTAAATAAATGTTCGATGTCATTGGGATCAAACAACCAAACGATATTAACACCAGGTGCAATCTCTTCTCTCACTATACTCCCAAACTGTTTATATTTTTTCATTCCATTAACTTGTAATTTAGTAAACTTATATCTTCCTGAAAAGAATGCAATCAGTGTAGATACATGAAATTATTGTGGTATCACATAAAATTAATAGAAAAAAGTTTATTATTTATATTATTGTTATGAATGATTAATCATATCAATATAATAATAAGACCAAAGTTCAATCAAAGCACAGTTTTCAGTTACTCACCAATCAAAGGAATATAATGATATAAAGTTCCAAAAACAGGTAAAGAAAGTGGTCCAGGTATACTTTTGAAAGGTTTTCCAACTTTTGTACTTAACATTCGATTTTTGTTTGAACCTAATTTAGAAATATTCAATAAATTCTTTTTGAAACACATTATTTACAAAAGTGGTTAAAATCTTGAAGAGAGCTGCTTTTTATAGGAGCGACTGAGGAAAATAAATTCACTTATTCTAGTTACCGATGATTTAAAAATGAGCAGAATGTTTTATTGATGACAATCATGAATGCGATGTAAAAAATAAAAAAAAACCCGTAAACAAAACAAATTTGCGAATTTGAAAGTCATATGTGTGAAGGGTTGCCAGTTAAAATAGTTCAAATGTTGCCAATTTTAGCTGCCTGTGTCAAAAAATTCAATTCGACTTCGACAACACTGGAAATATTTTATTTTCGTTTTTCGAATTATTTATCATTCTCTTATATTTAAATCAGTGATAACTCGATAACTGATAAGTATACTGTATCCTATATATTTCAGTCTCTAAGTTGAGTGTATTTTGTGAGTGGAATACTGAATTCTAAAATGGATATTATTCGGAATCAAACTAACCTGACTTCTATTTTCACATCAAAGAAATCCATGTCTTTAGAACTAAATTCTAATGATACAGTTGACTTGAACGCTTTATCAATAGGGATACTTGATTTTGTATCAGTGACTTGGATTGGTAATTTTAGAGAATATTCTCCGAACAATATACCACCTATTAAATTAGCCGAGCAACTCATATCCAGAAATATCACAGTACTCCTGCATATTACCTGTAGAAACTTAGACAAAGAATCAGCTTTGAATATCTTGAATTATATTAAAAGTATTGGTGTAAGAAATATTTTAGCACTTGAAGGAGGTGAGTTGTTAATAACCGTCAGGTAGCTCGTTTATCGTCTCAAAACTGTTCTATACAGAGTCCAGATTTGTAACGGAAAGAGATTTATCCAAGCTGGACTTCCCTTACACATCCTTTTTTGTTGAATTCATCAAACAGAATTTTGCAAACTATTTCACAATTGGGGTTACAGGATATCCACAAAAACATCCACGATCTCCTAATTTAAAACACGAAATGGAGTTTCTTCAATTGAAGGTCAATATTCTTTTGATTTATCGTTTATCATAATCATACATTAAGAATGAAGTCACTCATAGTCATTCTATCTTATTCTTATTAAATTCTGATAGTTATAACAGAACTAATGAAATATTTTGTGATCAATATTTCTCCAGTTTCTGAAATATATTTCATTTCACTAAATTCTATTGAAAAAGGTTGACTCCTTGAATGTGGAATAATTCTGATATATTTTTGCTAGGTTTCTAAAGGAGCTGATTTCATAATGACCCAAGGTTGCCTGGATATAAAAATAATTTCTGATTTTGATAACTCGTGTAAGAATTTTTCAATATGCTTGCCAATTGTAGTGGGAGCTTTTATATTGAAGTCTCCTGACCAATTGGATATCCTGAAGAGATGCAAAATACCTATTGAGGATGATATTAGTGGATTTCAAGAAAGTCTCGTAAATGAGACTAAATCTTTCGAAACCTACTTCAGAGATCGTTTACGAGAGATAGGTGAAATGATTTTTGATGGAACTGCTAGTGAATTAACTGGACTTCATTTATTTTCTTCGAATTATCCGAAATACATTTTGGATATTATGGAAGAATTTACTCGTTTCGCTGAAAAATTTCAAAATATTTGATATTTAAATATCTATAATATTTTTTTTATTTAACTTAAAGAAATATAGTATGAATACAGTTACTATTTTTATTTGTCGGTCGCACTGTCGCAGTTCGGCTGAAAATGATTTGATTTCCTTTTGAATTGAAAAAAAATTTCCAAACCACAGAAAGATGTAGTTCCATTATATAGTAGTTCAAATTACAGATAGTTTTTATTCTAGTAGACCAAATAAATCAAAATAGACGTCATTAGTTAAATTACTTAAATTTACGGTATTCGTTTTGTGGAGTTTCGTGCTCCTGAGCTGTTCCAGTACTTGTGCGCAGCCAATGGCAAGCCGTATCTCGAGCTTTTGAGTTACTCAGGAGCACGAAATATCTCAAAACGAATAGGCTATTAGACTCACAACAAATCCTGATCGGTAACGTCACCGGTTTGAACATTTTAATCTAAATCGAATAAAATTTAATGATTAGATTAGATTCGAAATGTTTAAAGTATTTGAAAAATTGAGAAATTTTGATGCATATCCAAAACCATTGGAAGATGCACGAATTCAAACCTTCGGAGGCGCAACAAGTAAGCAAATGCACTTTATTTTCATGTATAATACTATTGAAATTCTTTTTTCAGTATCGGTTTTAAGTATAATTCTAATGCTGATTTTATTCTTTATTGAATTTATGGATTATATGACACCAAATGTATCTGAGGAATTATTTGTGGATACTTCAAGAAGTCCGAATATACAAATAAATCTTGATGTGATTGTCCCACAAGTTTCTTGTGATTGTACGTATGAAGAATGTTCATAATTTAAAATATTTAAGGCTGAAGGACCCTTGGTCGATAGCCATTTGTATTGCTGCAATAAAGCACAGTTACTACTACTAAAATATTATTAACAACATCATTGAATTAGTTTTAGCATTGGATGCAATGGATTCTTCAGGAGAACAGCACTTAGAAATTGACCATAATATTTATAAAAGAAGATTAGATATGAACGGTCAACCAATAGACATTCCAAAAAAAGAAGACATCACAATCAAAACCAAAAATGAAGTAAGTGTGGAGAAGTTATAAGGAAGTGAAGTTATGAAATTTAAATAATTTCTCATTGGAAAGTCTCAATATTTATCAGAGAAGTAAATCAAAATATAATGAATCTTTTCAGTAATTATTATATCATTTAATTATACGGATTCAAAAGTAATATCTCATTCCAAACGTAAATGATAGATAAATATTCTGTCAGTGGTGACCTAAGTTTCCAAAATATGCCCAACGAAAAGTACAATAATTTTGCTTTTATTAAACTATTTGAATGCTTGTCGTATATTCTCGGTTGAGGAAAATTTTTGTCATATTTTTATTCGTTTACTAACTAATACATGTTTTTTTCAGGTAGCAGTTGTGAATGAGACTAAATGTGGTAGCTGCTATGGAGCTAGTCGAGATCCTAATAGGTAGTATTTGTCAAAGTAAAAAAAAACTTTCTAGTATGATTAATTTCAATTAAATAATTAAAATGCGATGTCTATACTCGTGAGTTCAAACGACATACAGGCAAGCATTATTAGTGGGGATGACGAGTGGCCACTTCGCATCGTTTTAAACTGTCATTCCACATTCTACCACTGAAAGGTATCCTCGACAACCTGTCTACAAAACAAAAGACAGATAATCGCTTTGATTTTCTGAGGATCCATTTTAGCTAAAATGATTTTTTTCTGGAAATCACTAGAAATGCCCATTTTCAATTTTTGAACCGCTGCTAACCCATTTCAGTTATATAAAATTCGATTTATTAAAGCTGGACTGTTATATTGCCAGCATTCAAATTCAGTTATTGGTGTGTACTTTTAAGAGACCACTATTTATCAAATGAAAACTTTTTAGTAGAACTACAGCGGAACTTCCCTACAACGAACGTCTGTATAACGAATTTCTTACAAGACATTGCACCTTGAATCCTAATTCCATGTTAAAAACACCCTCTAAAATGAAGTAAATTCTCTCTCTAACGAAATATTCAAAGAACATCACTCTTTGAATGGGTATCGGTAAGAAGGTATAAGGGTGGGTTTTTCCGGACGTACGTAATAAATCTTGACCTTGAACTAAATCATTACGGCAGGCAGAGATCCTTCTGAAACAATTTTAAATACACCCCTGTCTGTTTGGTTTCAATTTAACCATTACGCTAGTGTGAAAGTTGTGTGAAAATGTCTAAAAGGAAGTGCTAAAGTTTGAATGATAAACTTGAATTGATCACTGAAGTCGACCGCGACATTGCCAACTATAAAAAGAAATTTTCTTTATAAGGATTTTTTTTGCAGAATGAGCTTTTTCATTATAGGGGAGTTCCACTGTATTTCGAACAAAACAAAACTGTTTATGATGAATTCGTTTCCACCAATTATTACAATTAAATCAAAATTCATTTTTCATCCAGATGCTGTAATACATGTGATGAAGTGAGAGCAGCATACAGGGAACAACAATGGGCTTTCCCTGTCAACCCCGAAAACATCACCCAGTGCAAAGATGAAAAAATAGATGAAAAATTGCAAGCCGCGTTCAAACAAGGCTGTCAGATTTATGGCACTTTGAAAGTGAATAGAGTTAGTGGTAGTTTCCATATAGCACCAGGCAAAAGTTTCAGCATAAACCATGTACATGTTCACGATGTACAACCATTTTCTTCCACAGAGTTCAACACAACACATAAAATAAGGCACTTAACTTTCGGAGAAAGAATTATGAGCGAGACTCATGATCCGTTACGGGACACCATGGGTTTAGCGGAAGAAGGTAATCATAACTTAATTCTAGTTTTTATTTATTAAAACAGTCTTGAAAAAGAATATGAATATATTCTATATTATATATATTATTAAGGTAAATCTATAATTTCATCAAGGGACAAAAACTTTCTAACATCGCAATCCTGAACCGATGGCTAAGAATGTTCCGAAGGAACCTCCTCCTTGCAACATAACTTTTCCTACTGTGTTTACTAGCTCTCGGCCTCTTAGACCACCCCTGCAATAAATAGAAAAGTAAGGATTCAAAATCAGAACTGTTCCACAAAATAGAAAATCTTAAAATTTTTGGATTGTATCACTGAAAAAACATTCATCCTTTATTCTTGATAAAAATTTGGTTGATGGGAATGATTATCCCTATTCAATTTGATCTTTATCCTTCTTCAGTATCATTTAAAAGCCTTATTTTCATGTTTCAACTCACCTGAGCGCTGAAAAACCACCGAAGAGAGCTCCGCTAGCCATGCCGACTGCAAAGCCTAAATAAAATCCCATTTTCATTTTATCGAAACAGGACGGGCCTTGCCCTTGATACATACTTCCAGGAACTGCAGGCATTGTTTTCTATTCCTGTTTCAGAAAATGTAATTAAATCGGAATTCCTGTATAAAATATGCACGTAGACATAACCTCAATATTCGCATTAACTGCTTGAACGTACTTACTTTTATTCGTACTTATACAATCGTATAAATGATTTTGCGTACAGGAATTTGTTAGTTATTACGAATAGTATTTTTTTATTTACTAAGTATTCATTGAAATATTAATTTGATTGCGCTTCCATCAATTTTCAATATTCTTCTATGACTTTTGTATAGACCATAGAGTGTGACAGATGGTCTTATTCTTATTTAGATTATTTTTTGTTGATGTCCTCCCCTTTTGAAATGGAGTTTTTTCTTTGCAGGAGCCACAATGTTTCAGTATTATATTAAAATAGTTCCAACACAATATCTGAATACAAAAGGAGAAACGGTGAACTCTAATCAGTTTTCGGTTACTAAACATAAAAAAGTGATTTCGATAATGAATGGTGAATCAGGTATGCCGGGAATATTTTTCCAATACGAACTTTCCCCTTTGATGGTAAAATATACAGAAAAGGAAAGATCGTTAGGACATTTTTTAACTAATGTTTGCGCAATTGTGGGAGGTATTTTTACAGTTGCAGGGTTACTAGATTCGTTTTTCTTTCACACTACACGTCTCATTCAGAAAAAATTCGAATTGGGTAAACTGCACTGACCCTTATGTCCTTTTTTATCCACTTTAAGTCAATTTTTTATCTGTATTATTTTGAATTTATGAATTATATATTTTTAATTGATATGTTGCAGCCAAATATTTGAATAACTCTTCAGTTTAATATGTCTTACCCTGCTGAATTGAATTATACTTTCAAATTCTCGAAGAATATTAGGAATGAATCTCAACTATGAGGTAACATTTTATTAGCACTAATGCTAGTCAATTATAATAGTGCAAATAGAATATATAGGCACAGAGAATTTTTACCAATCATTTGAATCTTCAATGTACAATTGGATTTTTCAACTAAAAAAAAATTTTGATCAGATTGCTGCAATATATTGAACGTTATATGTAAATAAAATTTATATTGAACTGAAGTTTTCGATCTGATTTAAATATTTAAGACAATAAAAGTGGATTTATTGTTTTATATGAAATTTTATTTCGAAACATTTTTCCTCCATGTTGAAATATTCAATTATGAAGGGTTTTCCAATAAGAAGTGCTATTTTGAATAGCGCGCTATGTCAGTATATGTCACGTTTGAAGCTGTCATTTTTTGACATTCGACAAGTAGAAACTACGCCATTAATAAACATGGAACGATACACGCTTCAAGAACTCATTGAAATTATTAAAATTCACTATGAAAATGGTGAAAATTTGGCAGAGACGGTTCGTAAAACTCGAACAGTTTTTGGTCGTCGTAAAGCACCTTGTCGGATCGCAATAAAGAAATGGGTGAAAAAATTCGAGCTTTTGGGACAAGTTAGTGATGTGAAGAATAAAACCCGTGTACGTCGCTCAAGAACAGCCGAGAATATTGCTGCTATAGCCGATAGTATTGAAGAAAACCCAGGTTTTTCAATTCCTCGTCGTTCTTTGGAATTAGGCATTCCACGATGATTTTTTATGGCGACTTTGGATAGTATTGATCTGTACAAAGTTTACTTTCAACAAGACGGCGCTACTTGCGACACAAGCAACGAATCTATTGATCCGATATTCTCGCACAGCGCAACATAACAGCAGGAAAATAAAGTTTTCTGAATCTCAAATTTTGCTCTATAATGTCTGATGAAACTAAAGCGGAAAATTGAAACAAAAAATTGAGCATCTACTGAGCGACTTTTCGTTCTGTGTGAATGTCTCGAATTTGAGTAAAAAATAATACGTGGTAAAGTCCAATAGACTGTCTGGCCTTAGCTTAAGAACCTTTGATCGAAAAGATATGTTTTTTAAATAACGAGAAAGAAAACAAAAAAAGCATCATAAATTGGAAAAATGCTTCTTCTATCCAATTTTTTACAGTAATTTTCTAATTTCTTCAAAAATAAGATAATTTTCGGATTCCAAGTGAGTAATATATCGGGTGTCCCAAGGTGAGTGGCCTATTAGATTATTATTTTCATTATTATGATAATTTTTTTGGTCCATCCTGTATAACTGACAACTATAATTCAAAAGCAGTGACATAGATCAGGTCAATATCTGACGACTTGCTAAATTTCTGACTTAAATCTCAAATATTGAGCGAACTAGAGTCATTTTCGTAACACGCCAATTTGATCTAATAGGCCACTCACCTTGGGACACCTGATATATGTCAGTTTTGATATCAAATTGTCACATGAACTTTGTTTTATTCGTATTGAGTGCCAACTTTTTTTCTTTACAACTCAATAATTTCATCGAAATATTTCAGCAAACGGCATGTTTTATTGTGTAAAATACGTCAGTTGTTCTGGCGAAATAAGATTATATTTCTACTTGAGGAAATGTTCCATAGAAGAAAAAATAGTTGGACCCAAAACTGTTCCTTGAGGTACTCCATATAACGAACCTAAATTTAAGAATTTTTTTGTGTAATTAATGAATACGCCTCAAGATTGATTCTTTCATAATTCACAGTTTATTTTCTCAATAATTTACATATGAATAAATTAAATAGCAGGAGGATAGGGATGACCTATAGGAAGATTTGCAGGGTATGGACCTTGAGGTAATTGTTACTGCGTTCGGCAATTACATCGGACGTGTCGGATTGCTCTGAATCGTTCGGTAATTGCGTCTGGATGTAGGGGAGGTAAATCTGTTTCGTTCGGTAATTGACATCTGGACCGTCCGGATGAAATCTTTTTGCTCGGCCTCGAGAGACGGAGGAGAAAGATTAATCTGTTAATGTGAGGTTAGGTGTTACTTGTGTTATAAACAACAACAACAAGATAATCTACTTATTAGTACCTAGTTTTGATTTGTTCGCTACGGATTCTAACTATTGGATTGCTGTATGTTCTGTATTTATTGCTGGCCGATTTTGAAATGGATTTGCGAAAAGAAGAGCAACAAAAAATATACAAAATCTGCGTAAGTGAGGATGAATTTACTCGAAGATTATACGTTCGGTCAAAGTGTGAAAAATACATCACAGTGGTTGTACTTATTGAGTGAGATTGATTGGAAAGACTTAACTATATTCTCAAAAAAGACTATGTGTCCATAATGTCTTGGTTTATCTTTGTGTGAATTATTGTGCTTTACAAAAATGTCAGAAATAGCACCGGAACCGAATGTAAAATAAGTGTACCTATACGAAATAGATTGAAGAATGAAGAAGTAATGTAATTTTCAAATTGTTTTGAAATACATATGTATTAGGAAACTTGTAGTTTCTATGTAAGATTGTGACAAAATTGCAATAAAAATAACTTATTTTGTTAAAAGTATGTTTTATTATGTTCTGTTATTAATGCTATCCCTAGATCTTCTTGAAATCCTGACATTTCTATCAAATTCAGTTTACAAACTGAATTTCTCTCTTTCGAAATAATTTTATTTTCTATCACAACAGATCTGGAATTCGAATTTGATAGCACAATAATTATAGATAAATACATTAAATATCAATAACTAACATCTGCAAAATGATTTTTTCATTTCAAACCGTCCTGGAAAAGCTTGGAAAATGTGGTTTGTAGTTGTAAACAAAAACCAAAACAATCTTAAGACGTCGATTTGTCAGTTGTTAATCTTTTAGCTCTAGATCGTTCGACAATTCCAGATTTGTCAGACATATCTGCAGTCACGTGACAAAAAATCCGTCCGATCTGGGATGTAATTGCCGAACGCGTCTTGTAATGAAGAAGTTGCTGGTATCGTTTCATTTATTCCTTCTTTTGTGGGAACTGCAGTCTGCAGAGGAGGTAAAGGGGGTGCAACATTGACAGCTGGAACATCTTTCAGAACCGAAACACTAGCAGGATATGGTCCACTTGCTATAACTGTTGGATATGTACCTTCTGTGATAGGCAAGGCAATTGTCTGTATAGGTATTTTATCATCTTGTGATTGAATTGGAGGTATAGGTTTTTGAACCGATACTGGTTCGTGGTCAATTTGGATTGGCTCAAGTTTTTGTTGCAAAGCAGTACCTATTTGGTGCTCTAGAGGGGGCAGAGGCTCGTGAAATTTATCAAGTTGTATTTCCTGCACAACTTCCTTGGATGTTTGGTAGGGTTTAGTTGCTTCTAGAAGTGGTAATGGCTCTTGTACTTGCACTCAACCCCCCTCAACTGTTTCTTGAAGTACTCCATATAACCTAAATTTAATAATTTTTTATGAAATTAATAAAACGCATTTGGAGATTGAATCTTTCGTATTTCCCAGTTTATTTTCTCAATAATTAACATATAAATAAAATAAATAGCAGGAGGATAGGGATGACCTATACGAAGATTGGCAGGGTATGGACCTTGAGGTAATTGTAATGAAGAACCTGCTGGCATCCTTCCATTTATTCCTTCTGTTGTGGGAACTGCAGTCTGCAGAGGAGGTGAAGGGTTTCAGAACCGAAACACTAGCTGCTATAACTGCTGGGTATGTACCTTCTGCGATAGGCAAGGCAATTGTCTGTATTTTATCATCTTGAGATTGAATTGGAGGTATAGGTTTTTGAACCGATACTCGTTCGTGATCAATTTGGACTGGCTCAAGTTTTTGTTGCAAACCAGTACCTATTTGGTGCTCTAAAGGGGGTAAAGGTTAGTGAATCATCAGTTTGAAGGACTTTCAGTGTCTTCATTGGTTGTGGCATATTTTATTATCTTTTCCGTTAGTCCATGCAGTTCATTCTCGTCAACAGGTGCTAGAAGGTATAGACTTTCTTCAGGTTCTGCTGCTTATTATATGTCTACTTGACAAAATATTCCATAAAAAAATAGTTGAACTCAAAACTGTTTCAGGGTACTCCATATAACCTAAATTTTACTATTTTTTTATGAAATCAATAAATACGCCTTTGAAGATTGATTCTTTTGTAATTCCTAGTTTATTTTCTCAATAATTTACATATTTACGTATTTTATCATCTTGTGATTGAATTGGAGGTATAGGTTTCTGAACCGATACTGGTTCGTGATCAATTTGGATGGGCTCAAGTTTTTGTTGCAAACTGGTACCTATTTGGTGCTCTAGAGGGGGCAGAGGTTCGTGAATTTTATCGATGTGTGTATCCTGAACAACTTCCTTGGACGTTTGGTAGGGTTTAGTTGCTCCTAGAAGTGGTAATGGCTCTTGTACCTGCACTGGAAGAACATGTTTATGGACCCAAAACTGTTTCTTGAGGTACCTACTCCATTTTACCTAAATTTAACAATTTTTTTTATTTAATTAAAAAATACGTACGTCTTTGAAGATAGATTTTTTTGTATTTCTCAGTTTATTTTCTCAATAATTTACATATAAATAATTTAAATAGCAGGAGGATAGGGATGACCTATGGGAAGATTGGCAGGGTATGGACCTTGAGGTAATTGCAATGAAGAAGCTGCTGGTATCCTTTCATTTATTCCTTCTTTTGTGGGAACTGCTGTCTGCAGAGGAGGTAAAGGTTGTGCAACATTGACAGCTGGAACATCTTTCAGAACCGAAACACTAACAGGATACGGCCCACTTGCTATAACTGCAGGATATGTACCTTCTGTGATCGGCAAGGCAATTGTCTGTATAGGTATTTTATCATCTTGAGACTGAATTGGAGGTATGGGGTTTTGAACCGATACTGGTTCGTGATCAATTCGGATTGGCTCAAGTTTTTTTTGCAAACCAGTACCTATTTGGTGCTCTAAAGGGGGCAAGGGTTCGTGAATTTTATCTATTTGTATTTCCTGAACAACTTCCTTGGATGTTTGGTAGGTTTTAGTTGCTCCTAGAAGTGGTAATGGCTCTTGTACCTGCACTGGAAGCACATGTTCATGAACCCAAAACTGTTTCTTGAGATACCTTCTTCATTATACCTAAATTTAACTATTTTCTTCATGAAATTAAAAAATACGCCTTTGAAGATTGATTCTTTCGTTTTTTCCAGTTTATTTTCTCAATGATTTACATATAAATAAACTAAATAGCAGGAGGATAGGGATGACCTATGGGAAGATTGGCAGGGTATGGACCTTGAGGCAATTGTATTGAAGAAGCTGCTGGTATCCTTTCATTCATTCCTTCTTTCGTGGGAACTGCAGTCTGCAGAGGAGGTAAAGGGGGTGCAACATTGACAGCTGGAACATCTTTTAGAACCGAAACACTAGCAGGAAAGGGTCCACTTGCTATGACTGCTGGATATGTACCTTCTGTGATAGGCAAGGCAATTGTCTGTATAGGTATTTTATCATCTTGTGATTGAATTGGAGGTATAGGTTTTTGAACCGATACTGGTTCGTGATCAATTTGGATGGGCTCAAGTTTTTGTTGCAAACTGGTACCTATTTGGTGCTCTAGAGGGGGCAGAGGTTCGTGAATTTTATCGATGTGTGTTTCCTGAACAACTTCCTTGGACGTTTGGTAGGGTTTAGTTGCTCCTAGAAGTGGCAATGGCTCTTGTACCTGCACTGGAAGAACATGTTTATGGACCCAAAACTGTTTCTTGAGGTACCTACTCCATTTTACCTAAATTTAACTATTTTTTATTCAATTAAAAAATACGTACGTCTTTGAAGATTGATTTTTTTGTATTCCCCAGTTTATTTTCTCAATAATTTACATATAAATAATTTAAATAGCAGGAGGATAGGGATGACCTATAGGAAGATTGGCAGGGTATGGACCTTGAGGTAATTGCAATGAAGAAGCTGCTGGTATCCTTTCATTTATTCCTTCTTTTGTGGGAACTGCTGTCTGCAGAGGAGGTAAAGGGGGTGCAACATTGACAGCTGGAACATCTTTCAGAACCGAAACACTAACAGGATACGGTCCACTTGCTATAACTGCTGGATATGTACCTTCTGTGATCGGCAAGGCAATTGTCTGTATAGGTATTTTATCATCTTGAGACAGAATTGGAGGTATGGGGTTTTGAACCGATACTGGTTCGTGATCAATTTGGATTGGCTCAAGTTTTTTTTGCAAACCAGTACCTATTTTGTGCTCTAAAGGGGGCAAGGGTTCGTGAATTTTATCTATTTGTATTTCCTGAACAACTTCCTTGGATGTTTGGTAGGTTTTAGTTGCTCCTAGAAGTGGTAATGGCTCTTGTACCTGCACTGGAAGCACATGTTCATGAACCCAAAACTGTTTCTTGAGATACCTTCTTCATTTTACCTAAATTTAACTATTTTTTTCATGACATTAAAAAATACGCCTTTGAAGATTGATTCTTTCGTTTTTTCCTGTTTATTTTCTCAATGATTTACATATAAATAAACTAAATAGCAGGAGGATAGGGATGACCTATGGGAAGATTGGCAGGGTATGGACCTTGAGGCAATTGTATTGAAGAAGCTGCTGATATCCTTTCATTTATTCCTTCTTTTGTGGGAACTGCAGTCTGCAGAGGAGGTAAAGGGGGTGCAGCATTGACAGCTGGAACATCTTTTAGGACCGAAACACTAGCAGGAAAGGGCCCACTTGCTATGACTGCTGGATATGCAAGGCAATTGTCTGTATAGGTATTTTGTCATCTTGATTGAATTGGAGGTATAAGTTTTTGAACCGATACTCGTTCGTGATCAATTTGGACTGGCTCAAGTTTTTGTTGCAAACCAGTACCTATACTCCGTTCACGAAAGGTTGAGCCGTCGGTTGGCCATGGAAATTTGGCATATTCCACTGTGTATATTAAAATTTTAGGTTATGTTCTTTATTTTCTTGTCAGATTGATACACAATGTTGTCAATATTGCATAGAGTTCTCTGATAACACGCAAGCTCGTCGGACGAGACTGAGTACATTCGGCAACGTTGACTTTATTTTACTCTATGACAGTAAATACTGCCAACTTCAAATAAATAAAGAAACGCCTACTATGTGCTCAACCTTTCGTGAACGGACTATATTTGGTGCCCTAAAGGGGGTAAAGGTTCGTGAATTTTATCTATTTGTATTTCCTGAACAACTTCCTTGGATATTTGGTATGGTTTAGTTGCTCCTAGAAGTGGTAATGGCTCTTGTATCTGCACTGGAAGAACATGTTTCTTCTTCGAGGAAGGCTTAATAGCATTTTGTATCTTATCAGTACAAGAAGGTGAGTGTATTCCACAGCTGGTTTGACCGGATAAAAGGTTCGGAATCTTTGAGATATGATGTAACTGCAGTTGATGCATCTTGTTCAGTTATCTTTTGGAGTTTAAGGAGGTAATTAAGAGGTACTTCGTCTTTCGTTAAAAACGGTAAGATTTCTTGTATTCTTTTTGGTTCAGATTCTTTAATCACTGGATACCCATTTAAGTTTGAAGGACTTTCAGTGTCTTCATTGGTTGTAGCGTATTTTATTATCTTTTCCGTCATACCATGCAATTCATTTTCGTCAACGGGTGCTAGAAGTTATAGACTTTCTCCAGGTTCTGCTGCTTATTATATGTTTACCTGAGAAAATATTCCATAAAAAAATAGTTGAACACAAAACTGTTTCTTGAGGTACTCCATATAACCTATTTTTTTATGAAATTAATAAATACGCATTTGAAGATTGATTTTTTTGTATTTCCCAGTTTATTTTCTCAACAATATTCATATAAATAAATTAAATAGCAGGAGGATAGGGATGACCAATAGGAAGATTGGCAGGGTATGGACCTTGAGGTAATTGTAATGAAGAAACTGCTGGTATCCTTTCACTTATTCCTTCTTTTGTGGGAACTGCAGTCTGCAGAGGAGGTAAAGGGGGTGCAACATTGACAGCTGGAACATCTTTCAGAACCGAAACACTAGCAGGATATGGTCCACTTACTATAACTGCTGGGTATGTACCTTCTGTGATAGGCAAGGCAATTGTCTGTATAGGTATTTTATCATCTTGTGATTGAATTGGAGGTATAGGTTTTTGAACCGATACTGGTTCGTGATCAATTTGGATGGGCTCAAGTTTTTGTTGCAAACCGGTACCTATTTGGTGCTCTAGAGGGGGCAGAGGTTCGTGAATTTTATCGATGTGTATTTCCTGAATAACTTCCTTGGACGTTTGGTATGGTTTAGTTGCTCCTAGAAGTGGTAATGGCTCTTGTACCTGCACTGGAAGAACATGTTTACTCTTTGATGAAGCCTTGATATCATTTTGTATCTTATCAATACAAGAAGGCAAAGAAGTGGATTCCACAGGTTTGACCGGATAAAAAGGTTCGGAATCTTTAAGATATGATGTAACTGCAGTTAATGCATCTTGTTCAGTTATCTTATGGAGTTTAAGGAGGTAATTAAGAGGTACTTCGTCCTTCGTTAAAAATGGTAAGATTTCTTGTATTCTTTTGGGTTCAGAATCTTTAATCACTGGATACTCATTTAAGCTTGAAGGACTTCCAGTGTCTTCATTGGTTGTGGCATATTTTATTATCTTTTCTGTCAGACCATGCAGTTCATTCTCGTCAACGGGTGCTAGAAGGTATGGACTTTCTCCAGGTTCTTCTGCTTGGTAGAGTTCACTTTCTGTGAGGTTCACCTGCTCTGGTGAAAAATATGGAACTTGTTCAGGGTGTGGTAATGTTTGTATTTCTTCGGCGATCACTGAAGCGATTTCATTCACGAAGTTTCTTGTTAAATCCAGAAGATCAAACTGGGAATGAGGTCCAGGTGTAGTTCCAGCTTGTATAATATGTGTATGAGTGGTGAGAACTATTAGGAGAAGTTGCAGGAAGACCTGAAAATAATTCATGATACAGTCGAATTTCGAAAATTTGAAACTCAAGGTACCAACGAAAAAGTTAAAGTTACCGATAGTTCAAAATATGTAATGTAATGTAACTATGCAGGAGTGATAAAACCAAAAAAATTGAATTAAAGATGGTGTTAATTTAAAAAAAAAACAGAGTGGATGTACCATAATTTATAATTATTTTAATTTTGAGGGTTGAATCTACGTAAAATAATAAAGGGTCTTCCAATAAAAGGTGTTATTTTGAATAGCCCGCTATTTCGGTAGATGTCACGTTTGAAGCTGTCATTTTTTAGACATTTAACAAGTAGAAACTACGCCATTAATAAAAATGAAACTATAGTCCGTTCACGAAAGGTTGAGCCGTCGGTTGGCCATGGAAATTTGGCATATTCCACTGTGTATATTAAAATTTTAGGTTATAATGTTTCTTTTCTTGTCAGATGGATACGCAATGTTGTCAATATTGCATAGAGTTCTGTGATAACTCGTAAGCTCGTCGGACGAGGCCGGGTACATTCGGCAACGTTGACTTTATTTTTCTCTATGACAGCAAATACTGCCAACTTCAGATAAATAAAGAAACGCCTACTATGTGCTCAACCTTTCGTGAAGGGACTATATACACGCTCTAAGAATACATTGAAATTACTAAAATTCACTCAAAATATGGTGAAAATTTGGCAGAGACGGTTTGTAAATCTCGAACATTTTTGGGTCGTGAAGCACCTTGTCGGGCCGCAATAAAGAAATTGGTGGAAAAATTCGAGCTGTTGGGATGAGTTACTGATGTGAAGAATAAAACCCGTGCACGTCGCTCAAGAACAGCCGAGAATATTGCTGCTGTAGCCGAAAGTGTTGAAGAAAACCCAGGATTGTCCGTTCCTCGTCGTTCTTTGAATTTAGGCATTCCACAAACGTCATTACACCGTATTTTGAATAAAGATTTGGGTCTTAAGGCTTATAAGGTTCAGTTATAACACAAGAACTAAAGCCGGCCTATTACCAACAAGTAACAAACCCATATTGATTTTTTGCGGGAAAAGTTTCCGGACCGTGTTATCTCTCGAAGAGGTGATCACAATTGGCCACCGAGATCTTGCGATTTAACACCTCGCGGCTTCTTCCTTTGGGCATTTGGGGCACTTATTATGCTTTCTCGTACGTCATCATAAAGCAACGTTTGAACTCGCGGAAAAAAAATCGCATTTTCAATATTTGATTAAATATTACTTGAAATTTTAAGTGAATAGGTAGATACATAAACAACACTACTCTCAATGCAGTCACGTGAAAAAATCCTATATTTTAACGTACTGAAATGCCCATGTTGTGAAAATAAATAAATATTTGCTGAAATGAGGTGCGTGCCTACTTTAAACATTCTTTATTAATTTGCGCCGAGTGTAGACATAAACAAAATACAAGTAATTTTATGTCAAGTCATACTTAAGAATTACTTAATTTTCAGACAAAAATTGACGAAACGTACATTAATTGAGCTCCAGAATTGGTACTTACCATTTTTGATATGAGAATCACACTAGCACCGAGAGACATCTAAAAAGAAATTTATAGATAAAGCCTATAGCTCGGAGGGAAGAACACATTTTTTGAAAGTACCTACCTATCCAACGACATGAAAATGTAGGTGATAGTTCCGTTTACTTCATTTTCAATAAAAAATGAATGCTTATGTTGAACGTTAAACCAGTAGCAAAGGCTAATAATTGGTTCTATTGATGTCTGCAATCGGTTCCTTTAGTTCCTGGAAGGACCTACATGTTAGTCTCGTACGAAGGGCGTACGAAAAGTACATCGTGAAATCTTCGGTTTGTAAAGGGTTTTCCAATAACTAATAAGAGGTGTTATTTTGATATTCATAGAAAAATGCCATTCTTCAAAATAAATGATCGGATGTTTATTTCATTATAAAGAAGAACCTATGCCGTTAATAGTGGAAGATAACATCAGGCAAATGACCACCACGACCACGCTTACAGGACCATATCCTTTTAATGGAATTTTCCATGACCAAATCGCAAAATGGCAGCCCTATGTCCTCTATGGCCTCACGAATTCCATCTTTGACGCCTTGAATCGACGCTGGGTTATTGGCGTAGATCTCCCCTTTCACGTTGCCCCAAAAGAAGAAGTCGCAAGGCTTTAAATCACAAGATCTCGGTGGCCAATTGTGAGCACCTCTAGGGTCCAATGACTCCGCCGGACCATAAACCGCACCAAACAGTCACACGTTGAGGATAGAGAGGCCTTTCAACAATAACTCTTGGGTTTTACGAGACCCAGATGCGACGATTTTGCTTATTGACGAAGCCACCGAGGGAAAAAAGGAAGAAGTCGCAAGGTTTTAAATCACAAGATCTCGGTGGCCAATTGTGAGCACCTCTAAGGTCCAATGACTCCGCCGGACCATAAACCGCACCAAACAGTCACACGTTGAGGATCTTTTCAACAATAACTCTTGGGTTTTCCGAGCTCCAGATGCGGAAATTTTGCTTGTTGACGAAGCCACCGAGGTGGAAATAGGCCTCATCACTCAAGTTGATTTTTCGATGGAATTCCAGATCATTTTAATGGATTTCAACGACCCAATCAGAAAGACACGACGTTGTTGATGTTCGGTCGGCTTGAGTTCTTGTGTTAACTGAACTTTATAAGCCTTAAGACTCAAAATATTTATGCAAAATACGGTGTAATGACGTTTGTGGAATGCCTAATTCCAAAGAACGACGAGGAATAGACAAACCTGGGTTTTTCAACACTTTCGGCTACAGCAGCAATGTTCTGGGCTGTTATTGACCGACGTGGACGGGTTTTATTCTTCACATCACCAACTTGTCCCAACAACTCGAATTTTTCCACCAATTTCTTTATTGCGGTCCGACAAGGTGCTTCACACAAAAATGTTCGATTTTTACGAACCGTCTCTGCCAAATTTACACCATTTGTATAGTGAATTTTAATAATTTCAATGCGTTCTGGAAGCGTGTATCGTTCCATTTTTATTAATGGCGTAATTTCTACTTGTCAAATGTCAAAAAATGACATACGTGACATCTACCGAAATAGCGGGCTATTCAAAATAACACTTTTTATTGGAAAACCCTTTATTATTTAGTCGAATACATATAAAGATATCAACTATGAGTGCATGTTGGAAAATGTCGTGCCCAAGATGGGCAAAACCTCTGTAGATAATCACTTTGAATTTTATTATTAAAGCCCAGGCCCAGGAAATAGTAGAGAAATGCGGTAGTAGGTAATTTCCTTTCCAGGTGAATAAAATACTCGCGCATACATCTTTATACCTACTATATTTCTTCAGAGACATGGGAATGTGTACCATGACCATCTGGGTCAATGGAATCCTTTTGCTCGGATTATATAGAATTGCAGAAAAAATCAACCAGGTTTTCTGTGTGTAGCAGGTACGAGGGTTATTCCACACATTATTTTGATATAACTACCTACCGTTATTTTGAAATGAAATATTGATCAAATTCTTTTAAGCCTAACTTCTGAAGTTTTCGGAGTTACTTTCAGAAGCATAAAGAAAAATAAATCAAGAATATTCGAGTAGCTTCAGGCAATTGACTCGTCACTTTTTAGAACGTTGTCGATAATGTATTCACACAGATTTTGAAAATTTATTGAAGTCAATAGAATTTTTTGTTATTATGGCTTTTTATTTTCTATCCCAAAACAGTTAATTTTGCAACTAGCAATTGTGTTGAATGTTAATATTTTCCATCAGTGGTAAGACCAAAATTATTGTATAAATTACACGAGCTAAAGTTATTTCACAGGAATTTCTATTAAAATAAATTAAAAATCCCATTTTTAAGTTTAATTTACCATTAAAATGATAAAAAGAAGAAAAACAACTTTTATCGGGTTTCAAAGAGTTTTAGCCTATCCACCTTCCAAGGCAGGTTACAACGAAAAAAGTCTGATAAAGCACCTTTTTTTTCCCATGATTTTTGTAGCTTAGGATTCCGCAAAGTTTTGAAATTTAGCCAGAAGCTAAAAAACACCTTTATTTATTTCTAAATCAAAAATTAATGTTTGGGTACATCCTACTAAAAATTCTAGTTCTAGATTACAGACCTCTTTTTGGGTAACTTGCAGTAAATTCAGGAAGCTGAATATTTTTATTGAAGCAACATCAGGACTACCATGTTGAAAAAATAAAAACTGCAAATTATTCACTGCATAGGAAGATATGAATTTCTCAAACCAAGCTGGCAATATAGATTAAAAAATCGCGTAATATGCATGGGGTATTTTGGATAGCCACAGGTCCCAGAATTCTAAAAAAAATTATTGACGTCAATCGCCTGGACATTCCATTTTTTTTTACTTTTAAATTTTTATTCATTTCTCAAAATTTACTGTGCATTTTTAGGGTTTAGCGTTTTACAAATTTCAATTCAATAGAAATTTTGGAAATATAAAAAAATCTCGAACCTTTACATCCCGTATCTCAAAAACGAAGTCGTTTCGGACCCATGCTTTTCTACTATTCTTCTCGAAATAAGCTAGGAGATCTCCGGTAGGTACGTTATTCTGAAACATCCTGTATGTAAGTTTTTGAAAAAAATCAAGTTATGTATAACATTTGGAATGTTTGTAGTTCGTTTTATCAGATTGTACGAGTGTTTAATTAATTAATGGTGGGAAACACATTGAATAATTTTCAGGCACCAACTGGAAATGGATATTTCCACCATTGTCTGAAATCAAATTAAACCCATGATTATTGCAGTCATGATATGTTGATAAGATAAAAAAAATGTGTTTTCATTTATTTTATTATGCGTTGTAATATCCTGCCGCAAAATAGATAACTGATTTATTTCTTCACAATGAACTGGTAACAATTCAGCTCCTTGACCCTGCATTGAGCATCCGCAGTTAATGACACATTGATTTAATATGAATATTCATCCTGTCAGATATCAAGTATCAACTTATTGCGAAACGAAGAAAAATATTTCCCAATGAACCTCGGATATATCTATATGAGTGATGATTGTTGATGATGGCAAAATATCTATTCACGCAAAGAACGCAAGATTGAAAAAGGATATTCAATTTGGAATTATCGTTTTTCCATTTTATCTAGAGTTCTGACTTCTATGATGTTTCTAAAAAACTCTTTCAAGTTTTCACTCCCAGTCTCTGAACAGAATCAATCAAAATATTTTTAATTAAGATGTAATGCTCCTGCGTAAATCCTTGCACTAATTGTGAAAAATTGCATTACATATAGAGGGTATTTTTGGATAGCCACAAGTCTGAGGAGTGAGGAATCTGAAAATTATTTATTGACGTCAATCACCTCTGGATACCCTGTATACAAGATTTTTTTCAACTAGTCCAATAACAGGAATTCAGCATAGATTTAAAATAATTCAATATTTCGATTCTTTGTATGTTGTAAGATACTGCTGTGAAATATTCAAATATTTCTTCTCTTAAGAAAATACACACAGTTTTGTTTCATGAATAATATGATTATTTTGAGATTTCTAAATGGGAGTAATTTTAGAACGAAAAATAAATTTAAATTCAAGAAATTACAATAGCAGATTGATAAAAAGTATGATAAATCGAAATTTTATTTATTTGGATTTGTTTTTCTGTCCTTGTAAAGTTGATAATAATTCCTAAATCTATATAAATCATATCTGAGTTTGTGGTTGTTACTTATTGATAACCTTCGTCGACCAACTTTTGTGAAAACAAATTCGGGTTCAACAAAGCGTACCTACATATTGAAATTCAATTCAAATTCACTTGAATGTAAATCATTTAGAGATAAAATTTCTCGAAATAGTTATTTTTGTATTAAGTGCGTAAAATTAGTGTTTTTTTCATGTCATATGAGAGTGTTAATTCACTCGAATGTGCCATGAAAACACGAATTTTATACGCCCGAAATAGAAACAAACATTTTTGTACAACTGTGAATATGAATTTACATCGTCTGAAATATAAAAATGATTGAAACAATGCTTCCAATGTAATATTCCTATGCATACAGTCTTTACTTTTTTTAACGGTGAAAAAAGTATTCATTTACGCATCCATAGTGATGAAGAAAAGTCGAGTTTTTTTAACAGTGTACAAAAAAGTTTATATTTGCTTTAGGTATACTTACTGAAATTGAGATGTGAATCACAATCTGCTTTGTCTAATTTGAAAAAAAGATTATAATGTAGTAGCAGTTTTCGAAATAAGTATACGATATTTTTATGGAAATTTGAATTTTTCCCAATTTTTCCTTCAAACCATTTTTTTTTCCGCGAATATTTTTCGAAGTAAGCTTCAATATCTGCACTAAAAAATCACAAATATTATACAGAAATATGTACCTACTGAAGAATATATTAATTTCATGTTTTGTTGACTTCAGTTTATCTGATGTAAAAAGTACGGGCCCTAGTCCGCATGTTACGTTGAAAAGTTGCATTTCTAAAAGTTAAACCTGCCATTTTCGATAATCATAATAATATCTCCTTCAATTTTATCACGTTTCTCACTAAATTATTAAACAATTCTATTGCAAAATATCACCGATGAGAATATGTGATCTAAGAATTCCGTAACTTACGACGACTCTACTACAGATTACGTGGCAACGTGGCATTATTTCCTAAAAAATCTAAATCTGCAGATTCTGCAGTTAAAGCATCATCTTAATATCTTTTCCGCCGACCTCAAAATAAAAGGTCATTAATGACCCATTTTAATACTCAATTTATGCTATTTTAATGTGCAATCCTCGGACAACCGTACACAGTAGTATTATGTATTAAGTATTAGGAAGCACTACGAGAAATGTCAAAAACTACACTGGAACATAGATACATAGAAATTTTATTATGTCAAATGTAAGTCTCAGGCAAAATGAGAATTTATTTCAATCGAGAATTCATACACAATTCATAATGAGATCGTCGGAAAAATCTTGTAATCAACTCAGTTATTAATCGAGCAACTAATGATCTCAAATTATTAATCAATTAAAATATCTGACCATTATTCGCTGCCTTCAATAACCTAGTTGATTAAATACTATTTTATCTGAAAAGTGGTACCTAGGTTATCGCTCGTATTTTCTGATCCACATACCGTTTTTGTTAGACATGGGGCCTATTGCACCAAAATACTTTGCAACTTTTCACTTCGCACTTTGCATTCTGACAAATTTCAAAAGTGAAAATTAGTTATGTTGCACAACATTTCTCCCAATATTTAATGTCTGCGGAGTAATTTTCACTATGCACTTCACTTTTCACCATGTATTTTTCATTTATGAATGCGTTTACTGCAACTAAATTCATTTGAAAAGTGAGAACTGCAAAGTGAAAAGTTGCAAAGTGTTTGGTGCAAAAGGCCCATGGTGTTCCTTTTCGGAAATCCTGTGTGACTAAAAACACCATGGTAACAAGATCAAAACTATAGTTCTAGAAATGCTGGTAGAATAAAATTCCAATCAGCATAATTATAAAACTACCCATTTTTACATTTTACTGATATTGTGGTCAAATCTATGGGCTATTGAAAGCGAGGAAAAACGCGAAAAAACCGGTTCAAATTTTCGTGATGGCTCCCGTACTATAATTTTTACATTCTTCGGTGCAAGCATTCAAGTTCAAGACTACCGTAAATTTAATAATAAGATCAGTCGGTTAAAAAACTGGTATCACATGCACCAGGTTTTTCCCAAATCCATAAGTCAACGTCCAATTTAAAACAGACAAAGTAGGTGGTAGGTTTTCCCCTCAAAATTCAGAATAAGAGGATTCTCCTGAATTAAAACAGACCAGATAAAAACGTTGATTATAAACAAATGACGCAGATAACACGTGATTCATCCAGTCATTCCATGCGGTCGAACTAAGCTAATTATACAAAATGGAAATAGGTAGGTAAGTAAGTTCATTTCTGTAAAATTATTGTGTGGTGTTCGGCCATCCGAGCAGGACCAGTTTAGAATACAGATACAATTGAGTAAGATCATATTGAAAGTTACGCTTTAAAAATAACACGCATACCACGTGTTTTCGTCTTCGACTCGTTAACTACTTTAAAACCAAAAGCAGACGCTTTTATCTCAGATATTTCGAAAGTGTAGTCTAGTCGTCGCTTCCGTAAAACCCGTTTGGCGCTTCAATAATTGGTAAAGTGAAGTTCTCCATCCGGTTCGTCGATGAATACAATTCGACGAAAATCACAAAAAGAAGGATATCGCATTTAGTGACTCAAAAAAGTCCCCTAGGCAAGTTTTAGAACACTGATACAATTGAGTAAGATCACATAAAACGTTACGTTTTAAAAATAACACGCATACCACATCCGAAAGAAGAGTGCAGAATTGTTTATCTGAGATATTTCGAAAGTGTAGTCTTGTAGTCTCTTCCTTAAACCAGTTTGGCGCATCAATAATTGGTAAAGTGAAGTTCTCGAGCCGGTTCCTCAAATCGAACTGACGAAAGTCACAAAAAGAAGGGATTTTAATCGAGTGCAGTGACTCAAAAGAGTGGAGATAACCCTACGCAAGGTCAAGCTCAAGAATGTCAGCAGTGGTCAACTACAAGCACAACCATCCTGACTTTGAGGTGGAAACAGTGAGCTCCACCACGCCACTAATGGGCGACAAAAAAAACACCAAGCCTACTCTGGCAACACCGGAAATCGACGAAGGAGATGACGACCGGGAAGTGGTCAACAAGCCTTATCCTGGAGTGGACGACGGATTTTTTGATAAACCTGGAGACTCTGAAGTTTTAAACGATCGTAGCAACGAAAACGAACCAAAACCAAATACCCCAGAAGATTCTGGAAGACCAAAAGAACCCCCCAACGGCGTACCAAATCACCAAGATCCAGACAACACGGAGGACCAAGGGGATGAATATGATGGAGTCCACAGGCGCCAATCTGGTACAGTACCACATTTTCCAAGGGAATCAGACTACGCTGGGCATAACCATCACCACCATGACTTTGAAATTGGCAGTGGAGGAATTCTGGAAGAGATACCAGACATCAACGTGTACCAACATAAGAAAACTCTGGCTCAGGGGATGATGGATTTGGCACTTTTTTCGGCTAATGCGAACCAGTTGAGATATGTGTTGGATAGTTTTGAAAGGCACCCCTATTATTACCCAGTGTGATTTTTATTAGCATGAGTTTGATATTGCAGGTGAGTGCATTTTAATTTTTCGAGAATTTTGGTTTTTTGATAGAGAAAGGTGGTAGAACTTGATTTGAGTAGGTATATTTAACGGGAAATTTATGACATTTAAATTGCATTCCTTACTTCTTGAATACTTCTACTTATTGAGCAATTTTAATTATGAAGATATGTAGGTACATAAATTCTTCAAATTTAGATGAATCAATTCTTCGAAAAAACTCGTTTGAATGATGTTTTTTTCAATTCTCTCTATCGAATAAATATTTAAATGATAGTTCACAAACATTGATGTCAACAAACTGAACAAGGTCAGAATTAATGTGCTCTCCACATAAATTCATATATGTACAGGCCAGATGTTGAGGAAAAAAGTACCATGAATAGTGCCACGTGATAGAGGGCCACGAAATATGAAAAAATGTCCCATAAATATATGTCCAAAACTGCTGCCTTTAAGACATACAGGGTGTTGCAGTTTATTATTCAAGCACAGGGCTATAGCAATTCGAACATCTTCTAAATACTTAATGTTTTTTTGTAAATTAATCAGTCTTTTGCCGTTGTTATTAAAATTTAATTCTAGAAGTATTTTGCTCTTGTTATTGTAAGTAGGTAGGTTATTTTGGCGTTTCTGGACAATTTGCGTGCATCATAATTTTCGATGCGTTTTTACCGGAAACCGTTGGTCCTAGCCTAGCGACTTCAACAAAGTATACCTTTCTGAAGAAAAAAAGATGGAGAAATCACTTTTTTCAGTTCAGAATGACATACTGTAAAACAAAAAAAGTTAGGGTTCATTTGAATGTGAACGAATCCTGTATATGGCCGTCTATTAGTAATCTAAAAACTAATAGAATATTTGAATTATTCTGCATCATACAAAACCCCCGCATTTCACATTTTGTTCAATTCTTACCTCTTTGTCCAAAGATATCAAAAAAACCAAATAAAAAAATAAACTTTAACACCCCGTATTTCTGGAAGGTAGTATAGTTTCGGACATATCATGGGACTTTTTTTAATATTTTATGGCCCTCTATCGCTTGGCACTATGCATGGTACTTTTTTCCTTGACGCCCTGTATACAAAACTTGATTTCCTGATTCAAAACTCAAAGCGAATAAATTAAGGGACTGAAAAGAATTCGATTGTTTTAATTTAATAAATTTCAGTGAGCCTAGAAAAATAAATGAGTTATTTATAATGTTCATATCTATCAGCTAATGACAGAATAATTAATTAATTTCACAATTCAAAAATATGAAATCGCATTTAAAAAATTATCGATTGATATTATGATAAGTTCAGAAAAGAATGCCAATTTCCATATTAAATATAGGTACACCTAATTTATTTCTGATGACTTCTCAATGAACATAATATCAGATCACCAAAGCCATCAAAAGTATGTAGGTATTTGTAATTAATGTTCAATAAAGAGTAAATCGATATTACAATTCCATTATCATCAATGTATTCTGAGAAAGTATCTTTTATATTTCTTATTTTCACTACTATTTAAATGCAATAGAATGTTTGGATTTATAATTTCATCTTCACTGTTTTTTCTGTATCGAAAAAAACTGAAAATGCTCAACAAAAATTGAAAGAATATCGTGATATTATCAATCTGAAAAATTCAGGAATGGAAGAAAATTCTGAAATGGTGAAGTTGCGATTTTGGCAAATGCAACAATTTGATACATTTTTCATCAACTTGTCTTGAGTAAAGGGTTTTCCAATAAGAGGTGTTATTTTGATATTCAAAGAAAAATGCCATTTTTCAATTTAAATGATCGGATGTTTATTTTATTATAAAGAAGAAGCTATACCATAATAGTTGAAAATAACATCAGGCAAATGACCACCACGACCACACTTACAGGACCATGTCCTTTTGATGAAATATTCCATAACCACATCGCAAAGTGGCTGCCCTATGTCCTCGATAGCCTCACGAATTCCATCTTTGAGGTCTTGAATCGACGCTGGGCTATTGGCGTAGACCTTCTCTTTTACGTGGCCCTAAAGGAAGAAGTCGCAAGGTGTTAAATCACAAGATCTCGGTGGCTAATTGTGATCACCTCTTCGAGAGACAACACGGTCCGGAAACTTTTCCCGCAAAGGATCAATGGTTTCGTTGCTTGTGTGGCACGTAGCGCCGTCTTGTTGAAAGTAAACGTTGTCCAGTAATGTAATGACGTTTGTGGAATGCCTAATTCCAAAGAACGACGAGGAATGGACAAACCTGGGTTTTCTTCAACACTTTCGGCTACAGCAGCAATATTCTCGGCTGTTCTTGAGCGATGTCCTCGGGTTTTATTCTTCACATCACTAACTTGTCCCAACAGCTCGAATTTTTTCCTCCAATTTCTTTTTTGATGTTCGACAAGGTGCTTCACGACGACTCAAAAATGTTCGAGTTTTACGAACCGTCTCTGCCAAATTTTCACCATTTTTATAGTGAATTTTAAGAATATCATTGCGTTCTTAAATAGCGGGCTATTCAAAATAACACCTCTCATTAGAAAACCCTCCACATATCTCAATCTGGCAAAACCTCAGAGTAAGAAATAAACATTTTATTATTTATTATTTCTTACTCTGAGGGCAAAACACTGCGATTTGCGAAGACCAGACAGAATGAACCTTGCTCGTCTGATTCTGTTTCTATTTTTATTATTTTTGTAAGGAATTCCCCCTTCAATCACCAATTCGAAGTTGGCCAGAATTGATGCCAAAACATTTATCAAACAGTGTTTCTAATTTTTGCGCGCTTGTCATCAGTGGCGCGCGTTTGTATAGGTTTTCCATTGAATATTTTCCAAGAAAAAACAGTGCGACATGCATTTTCCCAAAACAAACTTAAATTTTTCACTTTTCATTCTTTTCTGAACGAATTTACCAGAAAATACTCACTTTCAAAACGTGTTCAAAATTTCATTAAAATCTCTGCAATAACATCGTTGTTGTAGTAAACAAAAACATTTCTGTAAACTTTTCCAGCCTGTATACAAGGTGTTTCTGAATTGATGCCGAAGATTTAAGGGGAGGATTCCTCAGAATATTTTATGAAAGAAAGTTCCCATAAATGTAGTTTCGTAAATGCATTGTTTCTAAGATACAAGTTGAAGTTTTACTTAAAAACTGACTGAAAAAGTGGTATGCCACTGAGATATTTTAAACTAACAATTATTTTTGAATTCTTCGTTCAATTTGTGATAAAAATTCTGCTTTCTTTTCGTGTGGGGTGCCATTTTTATTCAAGAAAATAAAACATCTTAACGGCCTTAACGCGTATTTGTCGTTATTTTAACACATTATGTAGTAGAGATACTACGTCAAGATGTTTTTTTTACATCAAAACACAGCCCCACACACGAAAAAAACGCTTGAGAGTTTTTTCGTCATAAATTGAGCGAATAATTCAAAAATAATTGTATTTTCAAAAAATCTCAGTGGCGTGCCACTTTTACAGTCAGTTTTTAAGTAAAACTTCAACACCCTGTATTTTGGAAACAATGCATTTCCGCAACTACATTTATAGGAACTTTCTTTCATAAAATATTCTGGGGAATAATCCCCTTAAATCTTTCGCATCAGTTCCAAAACACCCTAAATATCGCAATAGAATGGATACAAGAATCTTCTCCTAATTAAATATTTTTGCCCTTTTTCAAACACAAAACCTTTTGATCGGCAAAATTCAGAAACTCAAATTTCAAGACTAGGTTTAAGTTTGACTTCTAAATTAAGTTTTCGAACATGAATAACAATCCAGTTGGTTACTTAAGGACAGTGAAATAAGCAGAATTCTCTATTCTTCATTGTTTCATTCATGTGTTTCAATTATCGAAATTTTTGTTCAAGGTTGCTATTGGAGTTCTCCTGATTTGGAATGCCACATATAACGTGAAGGATGAAAAAGAAGTCTGTAGAGCAAACAAAATTAACAACTATACTGTGATCGGAATTTTCTTAGTTACTGTGGTGAATGTCTTCATTTCTGCCTTTGGAGTTGCAGATCCTCCCAAAAACGTTCCATTTCCTGCTCCAACGCTAAGAAATACCACATCTGAAATGCTCAACCTGTGAATAGAATTAATTAGGACAACATAAGGGTTACTTAATTTTTTAACATTTAAATATTGATGAATTTTTAATGATTAGATTATTTTTTACATTTTACTCAGATTTTTCGTTTTTAATTCCCTATGTTGAGAAAAAAAAAGAATGTGAGGCAGTTCTATGGGTCACACATAGAAATACATAATAGACTTTTTTAACCTCACATAACTGACATAACCTTAAAATCGTTGTTTTTCTATGATAAATGGAAAATTTTAAATGGATTATTATGGATTTCACATAGCTCATTTCATGAAAGATTATTATGGTTTTATGCTGATACATTCGAAACAAATGAGGATTTCCATTTATATGACTGAAGCTGTTGAATTTTTGTAATAAGGTTTTCCTCAACCGTATATATTCGACAACTTCAATGCCACATAATAAATATGAAGAAATCTTATAGAAAGAAGTTGATACAAACTGCCCTATTGTCGAGGATATTAGTAATAACTTTACAATATGTATTTAATCACTTGATTCCTGATCATGATGCTGGAGTTTTTCTATATCCAAAGGAGAATAAAACTGAATTATTCCTTGACAAAGTTGTGAACCACTTATTTGGGGGATTTTTGAGATGGGATGCACAATATTTCATGCATATTGCAAAATATGGCTATACATATGAAAATACTGTCGCTTTCTTTCCACTATACCCTTTACTTGGAAGTTCACTGGCTAAATGCTTGAGTTTCATTGAACTATTGAGCGTGGATTCACTACTCTTGTTGATTTTCATCATTGCAAATGTAATATTTTTTATACAATCTGCACTGGTGTTGTTTGATCTCAGTAAAAAGTTTTTTTCTGAAAAATTTTCGTATTACTCAGCTTTATTGTTCTGCTGGAATCCAGCATCCATATTTTTCACAGCACCATATACAGAGTGCATTTTCAGTTTTTTAACATTCAAATCAATGTTGAATTGTGTGGTACTTTATGAAAAGTATAAAACATTAAGGGGAAGAATTGTAATTCAAGATATATTGTATTTACTGCCTATAGCTCTCAGTGCAATAACAAGATCAAATGGTCTATTAAATATAGGCTTTTTCTTGTATGTATTAGCATGTATTTTCTTGAAGAATTTTTTTCAGTTAAAAGGTAATTTTGTTTTATCTCTGATAAGAAAATTGTCTCTCATACTAGCTTTCACCATTATAACCATATTTGGACTGATATTCTGTCTATTTCCCTTCGATATATTCCAAATGTATTGCTATAAATTATTCTGCAAAGATTTTGCCATAGATGTACCAGAAGAAATTGGAGCATACGCTAAAGAAAATAATTTTGTACTTTTTGGAACATTCAGTAGACATAATCAAAGTTGGTGTAACAGTAAACTTCCACTAGCATATTCTTATGTTCAGAAACATTATTGGAATGTAGGTTTTTTAAATTATTACGAAATAAAACAAATTCCAAATTTTTTACTGGCTGCACCAATTATGATCATTTTCATTATGAATTGTAAAATATACATCAAGAAAAATTTTCCCTCTAATTTCAAAAGTATATTTAATTTAGATGTACCATCACCTAAACCGTATTTTATATTTGAAAATCCCTATATTATTGTGTATATAATTCATGGATTAATACTTTCCATATTTTGTGTATTTTATATACACATACAAGTTAGTACTAGGTTTTTGTGTTCTGCTAGTCCACTTTTATATTGGTTTTCTGCTCATTATTTGATGGATGATGATAAATTTTGTGATATAACTAATTTTAGACAGTTCTCGTTCAGGAAGAAATATATATTATCATATTATTTCACTTATTTTATAATAGGAATTGCATTTTTTTGTAATTTCTTGCCATGGACTTGAATAAAATAATACTTTATTAATTTATTGTATCAGTCTTACATATGATAAAAAAAAATTGGGTAAAGATAACATTCCTGTAAAAATATTATATTTTTTTCAATTATCAGTCGATATTTACAACCACCTTTCCTCTTAAATGTCCTTTTTTGACTTCATCCATTGCATTCGGAAGTTGGGAAAAAGTAAATTTTTTCTGAATTACAGGCTTTATCTGTAAAAGCAACATATCAATAATTCGTTTCAAAACAAAACACGGTATCGTTTTTAAATTTATAAAATACAGTGGAACTTCCCTATAACGAAAGCATTAAATCCGCAAAAAATTCGTTATAAAGAAATTTCGTTAAACAGAAAATTTGTTTGTATAGTCGGCAATGTCGCGGTCGACTTCACTGATAAATTCAAGTTTATCATTCAAACTTAAGCACTTCCTTTTCGACATTTTCGCACAACCTTCACACTAGCGTAATGTTTAGATTGAAACCAAACCGCCAGGGGTTTATTTAAAACGGTTTCAGAAGGATCTATCTGCCCGTCGTAATGATATAGATAAAGTTCGGGATTCATTACGTACGTCCGGAAAAAACCCACCCTTATACCTTCTTACCAATACCCATTCAAAGAGTGATGTTCTTTGAATACTTCGTTATAGAGAGAATTTGCTTCGTTCTAGAGGGTGTCTTCAAAATGGAATTTGGATTTAAAGTGCAATGTCTTGTACGAAATTCGTTATACAGAGAAATTCCTTATACAGACGTTCGCTATTAGGAAGTTTCCACTGTATTTTGTTGTAACATTTCGAAGTAATTGTTGATAATAATGAATATCTCAAGAAAATGACAAATATACAGGATTGGAAATTCACATCTGAAACATACGATGCATCAGACAGAGAATTCTTCCCTCCAGTTGCACAGATGAATAGTCGAGACAATCACGTGCTGTAACACACTGAATTCCGTTGTCTTACTTCAATATTCTAGTCTTGTCTCTCTCTTATCGTTTAATAAAAGAGCGTAATTCTTTAGTATGGTAGGCAACAGTAAATACTTGAATCAAGTATTACGGCCAGCCTGACAAATTAAAAATTCTATACGTGTAGTGCGGGTTCCCTACCATACTGCGATAAGAGAGAGACAAGACTAGATTATTGGAATAAGACAGTTGAATTCATTCAGTTATCGCACTTGACTATATCGCCTATTCATCTGTGCAACTGGAGGGAAGAATTCTCTGTCTGATGCATTGTATATCGTATGTTTTCGATGTGAATTTCCAAATCAGTATATTGTTGAATCAATAACAAGAATTTAAAGGAACAATCAATAAAATGAATCTAATACCACTAAATAGAACTCAAATTTCATCAAATGTGTATGATTCCAACTACTTTTACTAGGGATTGTTTCTGTTAAATACTCACATGACCACACTTTACTAGACGATCGATAAATTGAAATCCTTTATTGCAAGGAAGGAAGAATGCCCATTTAACCCTCTTCCCGTTTTTCAAATTAATGAGATTCTGGCTCAATATTGAACTACTACTTCTCATCAACCCACTCACTAAACCATGCTGATCAGTATTCGTCATAAGAGGGGAATTCAATGTTATGAATTGTGTAAATTTCCATTCTTTGGGTACATTATCTATACCAAATTTTGCACAATCTAATATTATGTCATATCTGGAATAAATTAATTATTTTATCTGATATCAAAGAAGGATTTTTATAAGTATTTCCGAAGATATCAAACCTGTTTCTGGAAATTTCTGCTATATAATTTGATTTTGCGTAGTCGAAAACTTCATCAGCACCTAGAGACTTCACTAAGGGTATTGCATCTGTTGAACAAGTTCCGGTTGTCTATTTACAAGAAACAGAAAGAATAAAGTTCATTATTGATATTGTTTGTGTTCTGTTGGTATTTTCATGCATTGTTCTCAAAATCAGAAGTGAACTTATTATTCCTTAACACTTTGACTAATAAAGCAATTTTTCGAATTCTGGACCAAAATGCCAAAATCCGTTGATCATATTATATTATTCACAACTCTGGTTTTAGTACATGGTTATCAGCGAAATTTGAAGGGAATGGAAAAAAAGGGCTTACGAATCATCTTGTAGTTTTTTTCGAATTATAGGTAATATCTGGTCCCTTATGAATAAACTTTCTGTTCATGTAAACTACCATTAATTTCTTCTTCTGTCCCCAGAAGCCATCTTTTCATATTAACGCTGATATACTACAAGTAGCTACTCGATTATGGCAAGTAAACACAGTACGAGATGATTCATAGTCATCATCCTGACAAAGAACACAATCTACGAGTTATCTCGTAGTTGACAGTCAACGTGTTAGATAAGCAGAACTTTAATAATAATAATAAGGAATATTAACAGGTAACATCACCATGAATATCAATATAATGAGAGCAGAGAATAATATTAATCGATTTAAATCAACCAATATTAATAAACTCATACTTCGGAACTAATTTTATCCTTGTTCAAGACAAAATGCAAGGAAGTGGTATCAAATAGAGCACCTATGGATGGCCATTTCGTCCTTATTAGGACTCATCAGCATAGGATAGCTCTGAATGATACAAGGTATTTCTTGGAACTTACAGCGAAATGGCATCTTGTTTAAGGTATTATATATACTGAAAATGCCATCTCCAGTTCCATACGAAAACCTTCTTCCATAGCATAAACTCAAACTTTGGAACTAATTTCGTCCTTGTTCAAGACAAAATGCAAGGAAGTGATATCCATAGGTGCTCTGTCTGCGTTTTGTCTTGAACGAGGACAGAATTAGCTCCGAAGTATGAGTTTAATATTGGTTGATTTCAATCGATAATATTATTATCTGCTTTCACTATTTTAATAATAATATGTGTGTAAGCAATAAGTAGAAAAACCTTTTACTTACGTGGATTCCTTGTGACTTCAACAACTGCACAGCCATTGTGCCAACTCCACCAGATGCGCCAAGAATCAAAACTTTCTTGTCTTTTGAGTTTCCTTGTGCTAAACCTCCCGTTATAAATAAAGCTGACCATGCAGTCATCGATGTGTACACAACAGAAGCATTTTCCGCAGGGTTGAGATGACCTGGTTGATGTTGGAACTAAATATAAAATTGCTGTAGCATGTACAAAACATTTTTTGTTATACTAACATGACCGTCTTCTGCTATGACATATTCGGCAAATGAACCCTGTCTATGCAAAGGAATGAACCCATAAACTTTGTCTCCAATTTTATACTTTTTATCCACCATTAGTCCTTTACGTACGATTGTACCACTGAAGTCTCTACCCAAAGTGAGGGGAAGTTCCATGTCATCGTCTCTTATTAGATTCAACACATTTCTTGCGTAACCATCTAAAATTTGAATTGCTGCTCATTTAGATGAGAACAGAATTAAGATCTGATACCTTTCATGTACACATCAATTGGATTCACAGAAACGGAGTCTACCTTAACAAGAACGCTGTCTACAAAACGTAATAATGGTGTACGTGTTGATGATAATTGTAAATCTTCTTCATAGCTGTGTACCTGCCAAGCCTGCATTTTTAAACCATCATTGGGTTTTGCTTGAGCAGCCAGATTAGATAATTGAGCAAGTTTAGTCGTACAGACATACACTCGTTTATTGAGAAGATTCGATAACATTTTACCCCGCAAGGGTTGTAAGAGCATTTGGGTAGGTTTCATTTAAATTTTTCTGAAGATTAGCTGGAAATGTTTCTTTAAATGAAAGCAAATTCCCAATACCAAAGAAAATTATTATTAGCTGTTTTGTAAACATCAATTTTTACTTTTTAGGTTAGATCTGAACACAGGTGACAGAACTACTAGCTGAAAACTACCAACAACCAAACGAACTATCGTCCGGTACTCCACTTACAAACTCTTTTTTCGATAAATTTATCGGCAGGATTATTATTATTCAAAATTATACCAATATTAAGTTTACAATTTACGATAATTTTTTCGTCTGGTGATGATTATTCGTTAAATTTGTTGTTGAATTGACTTTGCTGATCAAGCCAGGATAAAAATTAATAAAACACATTTTCAACTACAGTTTATTGTTTTCATGTATATTCTCGCAGTTCACCCAGGAAAATTCGGTATTTCCTAGATTTATAGCTAAAATATAACAAATTATTTATGCGAATATTTTTCAATTACTTTCATTCCAAGTATTTACTCATTTTCCTTTCGTATAATAAGTACTCTTTTTTTCAATCAAATGAATCCATCACATTTGTTTAGCAATTTCTGAACAAGTAGACTTCATCTTATTTGATAAATATAATCAGTCAAATATTAGAGTCTTTCCACCAGATGAGGGAACTTGACCTGATTTTCAATAAATTTTGCTAACGCTAATAAAGTAGGTTCACTGAAATTTCTCCCAAGCAATTGCAAACTAATTGGCAGTCCTTTTTCTGATAATTTGATTGGAACGGAAACAGCTGGTATTCCTGTAAATAAATATTACACGAGGTGAATAAAATGATGAATTAATGAATTTTTAATGAGTATAACTGAAGCCGTTAGATAAAAATAGATTCATACCTGCCATATTTGCCGGTTGAGTACAAAAATCCTGCTGACTACACTGTTCACTATTGGATTTTTTTACAAATTCGCTATACAAAGGTGCTGTTGTCAATGTTGTTGGTGTCAACAGTATTTGAACTTTGTCGAACACATGATCAAAATCAGTTGCTATCAGTCTCCTCAATTTCAAAGCTTTCTCGAAATAATTTTCATAATTTCTGCAAGTATAAAATAAGTTATCGAATACCCTAATTGAAAGTATTGATTTAATTCACCTAGTTAAAAGAAAATAATTTCCTGTCAATATTCTATGTTTAACTACGGTATTGAATCCAATACTCCTTGATTTAGCGTAGAGCTTTTCGGTTGAACTTCCTTCATTATGTCGATATCCATATTGAACACCGTCATATCTTGCCATATTACTGGCAACTTCACATTGGTTCAAAATAGAGTAACACGCTATACTGAGCTCGGTATGAGGCATTTCAACCTAAAAAAAATTGAATTAATTCAACCAAAAACTAGTTATGTATATAGGCGTTTTTGGAAACTTACTTATAGTTATTAACTCTATCCATTGGATCAGGTGACGGAACTACTCGGATCACAGACCCGGGTTCTAAGTTTACAAACACATCAGGTTTAGGGTTTGAAGTGTCAGAGGTATCAATAACATCAATATTTTATGAATTTATTTATTCAGTCCCTGTCTATTTTCGGAATGTCTCTAGCTTTGCTCGCATTGATTGGCTTTTGTGAAATATTTCTTATAATTTCTGGTGTGCCCTTCCATGTTTAATGTTATTTTTGAGTACCTATGTTAAAGAAGTAAAGAATTTGGTTTTTCAGTCCCAGTTCATTTCCATATTGTCTCTAGCTTTGCTTGCATTCATTGGCTTTTGTGAAATCTGTCTAATTTCTTGTGAGCCCTCTCATGTTTTATATTTTCTTTTAGTAACTCTGTTACAGAAGTAAAGGAGTCTCTAGGTTAAGCGCAGAAAGATCTGCATACAAAGTTATGAAGAAGTTGTTTTACATTATTTTCTTGGCTCTTAGAACCACACATTTCACATTGAGCCAAATTTCTCTTCTCGTACCGCAATTTTTAGGAATGAAATATATGAAATTAATAAGAAAAGAGCAGAGGACTTATTCACGCCTTTTCCAAATACAAAATTAAACTGCAGTGCGCATGCGGTGACTGTAGAACCCTGCTCTTGTGTAGGGTTACGATAAATCAACCTGGGTCAGTGATCGAGTTAATAGCACGGTACTTTGCGAACACAGATTGGATGTTCGGGTTAGGTAAACAAATGCGGAGGTAAGGGATTGAGTTAATCCAAGTAATTTTCCGAAAAGGCCTTATTTACCTCTTTCACAATTGCTCCAGCATTTTCCAAAAGTTGTGCAATCTCATTCCAAGTTTGCAGAATTTCGTCTTCTAAGTATTCACACGCATATTCTTTCGGGATGCCTATTTTCAAATTTTTTATTGATAATTTTTCTGCAGGTGGGATTCTGAAAATATGATCAAACAATGAATTTAAATTTCATTTTCATTTTTTCAATTATAATAAAGAGTTCATTTACCTCTACCTTATTTTATGGTATGGTTGTTTTGCACATGTTGAATCTTTAGGGTCAGGACCAGCAGTAATGTTCAGTAACCTAACACAATCATCTACTGTTCTAGTTAAAATGCCTGGCACATCCATCGAATTCACTAGGGGAATAAGGCCTAGTCTGGAGATCAGTCCATATGTTGGTTTTAATCCTATCAATCCACAATAGGAGGCAGGATTTCTTGTTGATCCACCAGTATCTGAACCAAAAGCTCTGAAAATAAAAATAATAATCATAATTCAGTAAAAAAAACAACATCTACTTTTATATAACTAAGAAAACTCAATCATATCTCACCCAAAACAGCTTCCCGTTGCGACAGCAACAGCACTTCCACCGCTACTTCCTCCAGCTATGTAAAAATCATTTATGTTATCTTCAAGACCCCACACATTTTTTGTAACGCCGAAGATAGAATCCACTGTACCTGACCCCATAGCAAACTCATCTAAATTAGTTTTTCCAACGAGGACACCCCCAGCATCAAATAATCTTTGGCAAACTGTAGCATTGTAAGGAGGAACAAAATTCTCCAACATTTTGGAACCACAAGTAGTTCGTACATTTTCCGTACAGAAATTGTCTTTAATGGCTATTGGGATACCCTCTAGTAGTGATCTAGGCTTTTTGGTCTGATAGTGAATAGCAGAGCGATTAGCTGATTCTTCAGCTATCTTCTTGGTGACAGTAATGAATGCATTGAAATCTGTTGTACTTTCTATTCGGTTTAAAGATGATTGTACTAAATCTTGGGCAGTTATCCTTCCATCGAGAAGTGCTTTGGAAACCTTGAAAACATCCAATTAGTTTGATGAAAAGATTGCTATTTACGCAGAAAATTACGGTTTTGATGTTTTTTGATAGAATTTTATCCATAATCTTTGCATTAATGATAATCTTTATGGAATTTTCACTTTTCCCAAATTTTCAGCGAAACGTTGAATATATAGTTCATTTCAAAATGATTGGCATCTCGGGCGGCTGTGAGAAGTCGAAAATATGTTGGTATCGGTCCGTTCGGTGAATTTCGATTTGCCGATTTTAGGTTGGTGTTGAAAATATCACTGACTTTGACTTTTTCCAGTTTGAGTTAACCTATTGAAAATATTTCGAATTTATTTGTTAATATCAGTTTATATTCTTGATTTAATCGACAAGTGGATTTAAATATCTCTTAAATCTACTTTGATTTGATTACTGAATTGAAAACGGCCGGAATACAACCAGATTCCTCTCATCTTACTGCAAGGGAACGCCAGGCAGCGGTGTATCGGTGTTAGCAGATATTTCTGCTAGTATTAATGGCATTGCGCTCGTTTTTCAGGTAAACGATCATGTACAATGTGTTTTCTGATTAAGTAAGTTTTAAAATTTCAGATTTCTCCTAGAACTGTCCGAAGAATTTCGGAGAAAAAAGTAGAAGGCAAGTTGCTAGAGCCAGAGTTAGCACTGGAAGGAAACCTATTCCACATGATTATACCTTCAAAGAGACATTAAACGACTTTATTTTTTCTAAAATCAAAAACAATGAGTGTATTTGATGGATTTTTACCTGGATGTGATCTAATTCTTGACAGTGGTATCAATGATACGGATTAGCATAAAACAATGAATGGGGAACTATTTCATTAATGGATTACTGAACAATTAATACCTTCTCTGCAGTTATTGATACAAAGTGTGTCATTATCATGGGTAATGCACCATATCATTCAATCAGAGTTGATTATATACCTACGACTGCTTCTCATAAAAAAGTAATTCGGCAAGGGCTACAAGAACATAAGTTTCCTATAAATGATAAACTTAAAAATACTTGAATCCTTTGTTGGATTTTATAGAAAGTTGAATTGTTAATACAATTTTGATGTTTACTCTAACAGTTATTTTACATGTTATGTTCGCTTCGGAGCACTGCATTCAGAAGATAATTCTAATATGTAAATAAATAGTAAAATGTATAAGTCTATAAGTATTCCACTGTACTTTTAATAATTATTTTCAATGAATCTATGATTGCATATAATATTTCTGTCTCCAATTAACAATAAAATTTTTGAATAATGTTCTGAATGAATTTTCTCAATTTTGTACCGAAGCTTATTTTAGTTTTTCACTGTAAATTGTCAGTTTTAAGCAATGTTAAGTGTGTTCCTTACCCATACGATAAGGATTGAAACAAAATTTTACTTTTGCTTCCTCTGAATTCCAAACACTCAAAGGAACTTAACCAACTTTTATCTAAAATGACACCGACAAGACCTACGAAAGCTAAATTGACAATCGTTTCCAATAAAAGCCAAAATATTCACCATTTCTCTATTCTAGACTTAGGTAAAACTGTGTGTCATCTTTTGGGGATCTGAAGAAATAGTACTTAATTAATATAATGGATATGTTAAATCAACAAACAAATACTCAATTATTCATATCAAACGTAACCAAGGCATATGAATGAATGAAATCATTATTTAATCTGTGCAATAGTATATTCTAAAACAAGTATGATTTTCATACAAAAATGATAACATCTTGTGGTCCACATGTTTCACTTTAATTTTAACACCTTTGCCACACACACTCGGTTCATATTTTGGCTATTCAATGAAATATTCCTCTTACTAAAACAGACAGAATCGGTGATAAGTTTATTAAAGTTATACAATGTGGTACAATTAATGTACATACTGAATAAATTCTTTAATTTGTGTTTTTGTCTTATTATGTATGACAAATTGGTCCACACTTTTCAAAGTATCAACAAGTTCTTTTTGTTTCGTTTCACCAGTTTGGCTATCTCAGTTGAATTTGAGTTGAACACACTCATTTTAAGTTATAATTACAAATAAATTTGTCAGAGAAAAAAAATATATCTTAATTATCTTCAATAGAGTCTCAATCTTCATCGGTGAATTATATGAATGACATCTCATTAGAGTACTTTGATAGTTTATAGTTTTGTTTACTGAGGCAGCGACATAGTAATAAAACCTGAATCCCATTGATTAAACTGGACTGAAATATAAATGACTGTGTTTATTTTTCATGATATTCACAAGCTTAGGGGCTATACCTATTCTTTCTTCGCTCTTTAGCTGCAAATGATGGTAAATACGAAAATTTGTCAATACAGTGTCAGAAATTATATACTGCTGGTAGGTTTAGAGATTTACACAATCCTAATGGTATTTAAAATCAGGAACATTCTCAAGCTCGAAATTTGCTTTGGAAAATAAAAATATTGTATTAAATATATTTCTAGGTTATGTTTATTTATTTCCCTTCTCTGACTGATGAACCCACAGAAATTTTTAGTGACTTTTTAGTAACTAGAAATAAAGCCCCGACTGGACTTTCATGGCTTGCTCTGATGACAATCATTTTGAAACGAACTATAGGTTATGTTTATTTTGTTCTGTAGTTTTGAACTACTCATTCTTTGAACTACCGTGTTTTCCTTTCATAATGGACCACATATGAGGATTTGATTATTTTCGCGAATATGAGAACAGTGGATCTTATGAGACTATCCAAAATAATAAATGAGCACCTGCCGTCTAATAATTAACTTCATTTTTGCTGAAATTATGCTTTCGGAATTAAACCAAATCGGCATAGGCTGAAACCGATGCATTCACCATTTTGTACAACTTAAAATTTCCCTTTCAGTTGTGTTTTGTGTAGTTTTTGTATTAGAAATGAACAGAAATTTTTAGATAGTTTCAGGTATGATAATTCATTTAAAAGGCAGACAGTCTTTTGTTTTCTCATTTTCTCCCTGATTTCATCAGAACACTTCTTACGAAATCAGCGCATCCGCCATTCTGCTTGAGCATTATTCGCTATTTCCTATATAAAAGTTGAGTATTGTGAAGTTGGAACATTAGAAAGAGATATTGAACGAATCAGGGCGGACAATCATCTTTCAACTTAACAATGTGAATCTTTATTTGAATAAATTAGTGAAAAATAACAATTATTTTTCTACGTCGATCCCGAAAATTTATCTTAACATATTTAACATTTGACTAAGGGGTCCAGGTAGGTTTGCACTTCTGTGAAAATAACTTCAGGGTCCCTTTCAGCGTTGATCTGAAAAAACACAAGAATTATTGTACGTCTATAATTCAATGATGTGCATTAAGTAGGTACCTTCTTCAGTTTTTCTGCATATTGCTGTACCACCTGATCATTGTGCGTGTGGAAAGTATTCAGCCTTTTCTTGATGGTTTCCTCGTTATCGTCCACTCTTCCTGATGTTTTCGCCCTTCCTAACAATCTTTCCACAAGGACGTTGTCTGGGGCATCGAAAAATAAGACTACAGAGACTGCCCCGATTTTCTTCTCGAAAGCAATACCTGATCAGAAAAACAAATAATTAATTACAGTGGAGCTTCCCTATAACGAACGTCTGTATTACGAATATCTCTGTATAACGAATTTCGTACAAGATATTGCACCTTGAATCCAAATTCCATGTTAAAACACCATCTAAAGCGAAGTGAATTCTCTCTATAACGAAATATTCAAAGAACATCACTCTTTGAATGGGAATTGGTAAGAAGGTGTAAGGGTGGGTTTTTTTCCGAAATTTTTCCGGACGTACGTAATAAATCCCGACCTTAATCTAAATCATTACGGCGGGCAGAGAAATTATTCTGAAACAGTTTCAAATACACCCCAGGCTGTTTGGTTCCAATCTAACCATTACTCTAGTGTGAAAAGTTGTGCGAAAACGTCTGAAAGGAAGTGCATAAGTTTGAATGATTTACTTAAATTTATCAGAGAAGTATTAGTCCGCGACACTGCCGACTATAGAAAAAATGTTTCTACAGGGTGTTTCATCATAAACTGGACAAAAATATATTTTCGTGTAGAGGACATCGGAAGAATCATTTTTGCCTTATACAATATATCCCGTTTTCGAAGCATAAGCGAGATACAGGGTGTCAAACGTCATTTTTGAGCAAGATTCTTATGAGTGTGGTCAGTTATGTATAACACTTGGTGTAACGGTTTTTGGTAAAATCTCAGTATTTTTGGGTCCTCTATCCAGAAAAGTTGACGAACTCCGAAAAAAAATTACGAAATGGCGGAAAACCTGCAATGTTCCAAATTTTTTTTTGCGGTTGTCAAATTGACTTTTGTTTTCTGAATGAACACAATTTTCTAAGACTTTCTGTGAAAAAATTTTTTCAAAAATCGAACACAAATTTTTTTTACATGTCTACAGCGATGAAAAAATTTCACTCGAAATGGATGAAATTTTGTACAATTGTACTTCTTGAATTATCAATCACGAATATGAAAAGAGAATCGTAAAATATCGAACGGTTTCGTTACTACAGTCATTCAAATGTTTCGTTCGGACCTCTGAAATATTGAAAATAAAATTGTTTTGGGTTCTAGAATCAAAATGATTAAATAATTGGCATGTCTAAACATTTTAGATGAATTTAAACGAAAAAAATCAGTAAAACTTAGTTGGGACTCGAAACGACGTATAGTCCGTTCACGAAAGGTTGAGCCGTCGGTTGGCCATGGAAATTTGGCATATTCCACTGTGTATATAAGAATTTAGGTTATGTTCTTGTCAGATTGATACGCAATGTTGTCAATATTGCATGGAGTTGTCTGATAACTCGCAATCTCGTCGAACGAGGCCGGTTACATTCGGCAACGTTGACTTTATTTTACGTTATGACACTAAATACTGCCAACTTCAGATAAATAAAAAAACGCCTACTATGTGCTCAACCTTTCGTGAACGGACTATAGGTATTAAATAGGGAAATTGCACAGTTCTAAGGATATTAATATTCGTTGCCAGGCAACGGTAGTCTGTAATTCATAGAGTTTGACTACTGGCTAAATTATATTCACTGAAATTAAAATACCAATCCAACTCTATGAACTACGAACTACTGTTGCCTGACAACGAATATTAATATCCTTAGAACAGTGCAATTTCCCTATTTAATACCTACGTCGTTTCGAGTCCCAACTAAGTTTCACTGATTTTTTTCGTTTAAATTCATCTAAAATGTTTAGACATGCCAATTATTTAATCATTTTGATTCTAGAACCCAAAACAATTTTATTTTCAATATTTCAGAGGTCCGAACGAAACATTTGAATGACTGTAGTAACGAAACCGTTCGATATTTTACGATTCTGTTTTCATATTCGTGATTGATAATTCAAGAAGTACAATTGTACAAAATTTCATCCATTTCGAGTGAAATTTTTTCATCGCTGTAGACATGTAAAAAAAAATTTGTGTTCGATTTTTGAAAACATTTTTTCACAGAAAGTCTTAGAAAATTGTGTTCATTCAGAAAACAAAAGTCAATTTGACAACCGCAAAAAAAAATTTGGAACATTGCAGGTTTTCCGCCATTTTGTAAATTTTTTTTCGGATTTCGTCAACTTTTCTGGATAGAGGACCCAAAAATACTGAGATTCGACCAAAAACCGTTATACCAAGTGTTATACATAACTGACCACACTCATAAGAATCTTGCTCAAAAATTACGTTTGACACCCTGTATCTCGCTTATGCTTCGAAAACGGGATATATTGTATAAGGCAAAAATGATTCTCCTGACGTCCTCTACACGAAAATATATGTTTGTCCAGTTTATGATGAAACACCCTGTATATAACGAAATTTCTTTATAACGAATTTTTTGTGGATTTAGCGCTTTCGTTATAGGGTAGTTCCACTGTACCTATATTAGGTGTATGGAACCCAATAAATCAGTTGATGAGGACGCAGATGAATTATTCTCAAGAATTCAGAGATGGTTCGAACGTCTGGCGCTTTTCAGTGCAGAGAGACAGTAATATCATGCTTTGTCATTAGAATTCAAAGAAAACCAGGCTAGCTCCATATCGGTGAAATCCTGAAGAATATGCCTACCCAAAATAATGCGGAAAAATTGAATTCAAAATTGTCCACTCTCAAAACACTCAACAACGAATCAAAATTTTTGAAAACACTCAGAGAGGTCGGTGTTTGATGACAGGGGAACATGATCTAGGATACAAAACTTGTTTCTACTAGCAACCCCCTGGAGAGGGTTGCAATCCCATCAGGAATTTGAATGGAGAATAGAGAATGTGGGTAGTTTTGTAGAGCAAATGTATGAATGTATTCATATTTGTATGTACCTGTAGTTTGTGTTCTATAAAGTGAATATTCAAGTTATACAAGGTGTTTTTCATGGAATTGTGGTACTAATGAAACTATATGAAAAATTCACTTTATAGAACTGCAGGTTCAAACAAATTTGAATATGTACATGGACCCTATGACGAAAGCGCTAAATCCACAAAAGATTCGTTATAAAAAACATTCGTTATACAGAAAATTTGTTTCTTTAGTCGGCAAAGTCATGGTCGACTTCACTGATGAATTTAAGATATCATTCAAACTTAAGCACTTCCTTTCAGACATTTTCGTACAACTTTCACACTAGCGTACTGGTTAGATTGAAACCAAACAGCCAGGGGCGTATTTAAAATTGTTTCAGAAGGATCTGTCTGCCTGCCGTAATGATTCAGATTAAGGTCAAGATTTATGACGTACGTCCGGAAAAATTTTCGGAAAAAACCCACCCTTATATCTTTTCATCAATAGCCATCCAAAGATTGATGTTCTTTGAATATTTCGTTATAGAGAGAATTTACTTCGTTTCAGAAATGGAATTTGGATTCAAAGTGCAATATCTTGTACGAAATTCGTTATACAGACGTTCGTAATAGGGAAGTTCCACTGTATTTACATTATTACATTAAAATTTGATCAAAGCGATGTCAATATTCATTGGTTTTTCACCTTGTTCCTTTTCTCTAGGGTATCCATCTATCAAGTATCCTTTGGAATTTGGTAATTCCTTGATCATTTCTTCTTTGATGAGATCTAATACAACATCCAAAGGAACTAATTCACCTTTTTCCATTATTTCATTCAGTTCTTTTCCTCGGGGAGATCCGCTCTTCACCTAGGGAAATATACGAATGTGCAGGTCTTAGGAATTACCCAAAGTTATTAATTTAATTCATCAAAAATAAATTTCATGTAACACGCTCTAAATATATCTGATTCAATTTGTACCTAGGTACTCACCTCATTGCGAAGAAGATCTCCTGACGACAAATGGGTAAAGCCATATTTTGCAACAATTTTTTCGCATTGGGTACCTTTTCCGGAACCTGGTCCTCCTAGAACCCAGATGATGGGAACTTTGATCTCAGACGAAGGTGCAGCAGCCTGTAGAAAAAATGTTTTTCACAAAATTCATGAGTAGAATTAGAGAAAGTTCGTTTTCGTTTGTAAATGATCATCAAAGATTTTTCGCTTTTGTTACGAATAGTGATGTGAATTATTATTTTTATGCTCATTTTTCTTAATTTCATAGTTGAGTATGATTTTTTTTAGTGAATTTTCAGAATTTTGTCCGGTTACAACCTCACTGATTCGAAAAACATTTTTTAATGATTCAATTATTTTAAAAAATAAAACTCTTTCTCATATTTTCTTCTGAAATGTTTTTGACATCAAATGTTATGTTATGTTGGAAGAATTCAGATTCAGTATAAGGTTGATGTGACAGTGATTCGATAATTTAATTTTTTGAGGTGTATATAAATAGGAAAATGTTTACCCGATCGCATTTCTTGTTTTAGAATATTCGAGAGATAAAGTTTCAAATCCACACAAGTCGAAAACCACTGAACCGATTCAACCTATAAACGAACTTAGCCCAGATTTAATGATCCCAAATTTCCCCTAAAAGTTCATGCCTCTATGTCGTAAGTTGACAAAGTTGAAGTTTAAATTTTTTCTAATCCAGAGAAGTTTTCATATAATCATTTATCACCTAAATATAAAATTTGGAACCGATCAGACCTCTAGTTTCGGAAATATTGGAAAAAACTTCAAATAATCTAAATTCTAAAACTTCCGAACCTGCAGCTATACCCTGAAAATATCATGTCTCTAGGTTCTTGCTTTGGAAATTTAGAGTGTTCACGGACGCCCAGGCAATACTGTACCTACTTTTCCTCGGACTATTGATCAGTAAGTCTTACCGAGTATTTCAAAACCACCCTAAAACTCGAAATAAATTTACAAACTTTCGAGAGAAATAATAGCACGTTGTTGTCCTCAGAACTAGTGTGCGAAAGAATATTAAAAGAAATTTTTTCTGTGACGGGAAAAAAATGTGACTTTTCACGAAATTACTATTTTCCCTGTCAGAAAATGATTCTCTATGTAGCCGGGAAAAAAGTACTCACTTTTTTCCCGGAGAAAAAAGTAATTTCGTGAACAGTTATATTTCTTTCACTATTAAATGGTCGTTTTTCCAGTCACAGAAAAAAATAGTGTATTATACACGGGAAAAGTATTAGATTTTAGCTCTCGGCTTCTTGTCTTCCTCCGCTTCGCGTCGGGAAACAACATAACCTCGAGCTAAACTATTAGATATTGATAACGAAAAAGGTGTTTCAGATAAACTCTAATCAAATATTCGCAAAAAATTAACTTTAATTTAGTAAAAGCCGCAAATAAGTTAAGGACTACCTCAATCAATATGAAAGTGAATTTTCTTACTAATACATCGATTAATTACTTAAAATAGAATGTCACTACTACGATAAAACGATCAATTGAAACAAAAGGTTCTAATCTGAACTCTATCTCCTATTTCCTGAGTTACGAACTGATCATTCAAAACTTATTACTAGATCTTGTTTACCTCTCCCATATTCACGAATGTACCATAACACGAAACTTGTTGAAATAAGAGCACAATAAAATTTTTACTGAAATTTTAACAAGATAGTTATATCAGTTACTTCATTACCTCTGATGCCATTGTATATGAACTGGACTAAATATAGCACGCACAATTATCTCTGGGACGAGGTTTGTGTGTCACTGTCAAAGTGAGAACTGGCCAATATTCGCGTTTTATCAGCTACTAGAATCCTGCCAAAAAATTTTTTGTAAACATGCCGAATTTCACATCTATTCGATTCGGAAAGAATGCTTTAGTGAAATATACAAAAAATAGTTTTTAAATTCCGGCGCTGTTTTACAGCTGAATGATACGTTGGACACGATGTAGTGATCAACGAATTTAAGATAATGCATTAATGAAACATTAGGCAGGAATACTCAAATTTTCGGTAATTATTTTCGAATTATCATCAGACTAATTGTTGCGGCATTACAGATTTGAGTAGTGGGGAAGTTCAGGTAGGTACATTGGATTTACTGCACACCGTTATGTCAAAACAATCTGTTAGTTTTCTATCTAGAACTTTTCTTTAGTTCATGCCGAAAGTATCCTAAAAAGTAAGAATAAATAGGTACGCGATGATCTAATCTGACAGTTTATTGATGAACAGTGGGACCAATTAGGACCCAGAACGGACCCTTGGAGAAGGCCAAAGAAACTGTCGTTCTTCTCATTCAGCTCATTTTTACAAGATACTGGCGTTTAACTGTGAATCCATCCGAGATATACACCACTAAGAAAGTGAATTTGCAATAGCTGATGGTTTGTCTTTTATATATATATTTTAATCGTTCTATCGTTTTCCAAAATACGAGGTCTTTATGAAGGATTGTAACATCGTAGGTTGCTTTGGAAATATTTTATCTTATGGTTTTTTATGCGAAGTCTACAAATTATATAAATATAATTCCAGTCACATTATTCAATTTCTTTCGGAATGACAAGCCTAAACTCGCACTATCATTTGTTTAAATAATGTTTTACATCAGAATACCTATAAATATTTAAAATAGTCCAACGCCAACTGCCCAGTTATAGACATTTATAGAGACCTTATATTTAACATGAAGAACCCAACACTACTGCATTCATTAAAACTAATAGTAAAAGCATGTTTGTCGCAAAATTATTGAATGGCAAAATATGTCGAGTGATACCTCATTTGAAAGATATTTTCCTTCCTCGTATGGAATATAAAATACGAACTAAATCTATTGACTCGTATTTGAGGAAGATGCATTCGAAGTTGGAAAATCACTTTTCATTAATCGAATAAATTGAAACCATATCTGACAAAGAGCCTGACTTATTAAAAATGATTATTAATGAACTGAATGTTTCAACTGTCTACTGCAATACAATAAGAGTTCTGTTCAAAATTAGACCATCTCGCAGTCCGTAATTTTCGAATTTTGAACCGAAAATGGTCTCAAACGATAGGGTTTGAGTCCCTGATGACAAATCCGTGGTCAAATTCAATTCGGTCCGTGGACCCGTCCGACCGTAAACACCAAAACTTCCGAAGGGATTGTCCTAGAGACTTGAGATTTTCAGGGCGAGTTTGGTGACCAAATGCCACGGTTAAGTCGGTTAACCAGCCTAATCGTACAGGTTGTTCCATAAACTTTGGCCATTAAAAATTTTTGATCCTCAATATCTCAGAAAAAACGAAACCAATCGAATATAAATTTTTTAACTCTATTTGCAACAAAGTGACGAGGTAGTCAAACTAAAGGAATAACTCGTCACAATAATATATTCAGAATCAGTTTGATATTTTTTCTTGGAGTACAACCCACCTCTAAGGTGGCCACTTAGCTTAGCCTTATACCTTAAATGAAAACTTTTTTTTGGGAGCATATAGATGTAGTAGCGTCTTCGATGGGAAATGGCTCACAAGTTTCACGAATCCACTAGTTAATACGTTCATACTCCCGAAACTTATTGAAATTTTTAACAATAATTTTCAAACACTTAATGTGAAAACAATTTTCTTGAAATTTACAAATTGTTGGGTCACCATACTTATCAATTTTACTAGAACATTGAAAACAGTTAATCACATATACTCTGGACATGATTGTTGCACATATTGAACTCTATAAGTCCGATCAGGGGTCTAAACTATTACGGTATCTCAAATGATAAGGTTATTGAATAATATTTATCAAAGTTTTGCATAATATGATGCATTTGCGAGAGTTTTGTCTGGCAGTTCGATATGAAGATTTCAGCTTATTCTTCGGAAAAATTCAAATACTATACAAACTCTAAATACTTAGGTACCTATACGAGGTATTTACTGAGGTTTTTCCCTGCGCTCTTGTAGCTTACGCAAAACTTATTGTGACTCATTTACATTTTTCGTTTGTGATTTTTGAATTGAAGTGGTTGAAATATTTTCAAAAATGCATCGTTTATGCTATGCGATGAAGAACCCGATGAAAAACTTCTGCTCCGCTAGCTTTTCGTTCATAAACACTGTTATTTTCTAACCGAATATTCAATACTTGTGAAATTTTGAGGTAGGTGCGTACTCTTGATATCTCAAAGATAACTTGATAGGTAAATTCCTAAAAAACTTTATAGGTTTTCACTGCCAGCCTCTGAAACAGAAATAATTAAAAAAAATTTAAATAAGATGAAGTCCTCCTGCGAAAATCTTTGTACTTATTTGTCAGTAGCACATTGGTTTTGAATAAATTGTTGCCTAACAGTGGAAACTAAAAGAGGAAATAAATGAAAACGATAATGAAACGTTTCGGTGTCTATATCAGTCTCATTCTTCAGACAAACTTGACAATCTTTGGAATTGTGTACATAGACTAACTAAACGTTAGTTTGTCTATGATTGTGTATTTTTCATTTGCAGTCTAATTGACATTGAAAGTTGTCAATACATAGAGATGTTGATTTATTTAATTTTGAAATTTCCCCCCGAAGAACCTTCCCCAACTGAACCAGTCAACGGCAAGAACAACAGTCAAGTTCGCGTCGACAATTAAATTTTTGTACAACAACATAAACAGTTATATTCCAAAAAAGCACTTAATCAACCATTTTATAGAAAAAAACAATATTTCATGTGCAATGTTTGTCGAAGCGAAAATAAAAAATTCAGACAATACGGAATATCGAAATTGGATAAAACTTCAAAAGATTGGTCACCAAATAAAAAATACAAGAGGCGGCAGCCTAGTACAATGCCATCCAAACATAAGATTGGGAAAAGCCAATCCACCAGTTATCAACAATCTGATGAACGAAGTAACGCATTTCTCTGTTCCATTCAAAAATGAGAAATTACACATATTCCTTGTATACATTCATCCTACATCCAAGATAGAAGAAAGTATTTTTATAAAAGCGTCCCTTTACAAATATGTTATTATAATAGGAGACTTTAACGTGAACAAAGCCAAGAACCAACAAATCAACAATTTTCTGAAAAGCAAACAGTTCACCAAAGCTGAAACTCCGCCAACATTTCTAATGAACGAGAACGAAGATAGTACCCCAGATCTAATACTTTATTCGAACACTATTAAGCAGAATATTAAACAGATAGAATTAACCCCTGATTTGGGCTCAGATCACCTGGCAATTGTAGTTGAAGTTGACCTGACTGTGGAACCTACAGAAGAACAGAAGAAGATTATACACGATTACAACAAATGCAATATGGAAAAAGTAAATAATGAAATGGAAGAATTCATTGAATTGAGCAAAAATCTACCTATGAACGAAGAATATATAGAAAAATTCAACAACACCTTATCTGAAAGTATAAAAGAAAACACACCCACGATCTCAAGACATCCATACATTCACGAACTTCCTCCATATATAATTAGAATGATCAAATATAAAAGGAAAATGTACAGAGAATATCTCAGGAAAGGAGACCCCATTTACAAAAAAAACCTGAACGAGTACAGCAGAAATATTCATAAAATGATACATCAATATCGGGAACATAATTGGATCAAAGTTTGTAATAAGATCAATGATTCCAAAGGTAAAACTTTCTTCCAAGAAGTCAACAAACTGTCAAGATATAAACAATCTCACCAAATTCCTATGGTTGAAGATAATGGAAAAGAACACCAAACTGATAGGGAAAAATGTGAAGCATTTGCAGAACATTACCAAAAAAATTTCAAACTAAATGAAGATGACAACTTGATAAGAACCATTTCAGCAGGGTGAATGCTTGGTATAAGAATTATTTCAGCAAGACCAATAACAGAAATCTAGAGTCAATCGAAATTAATGAAGAAGATTACTACCAAATCCTTCATAAATCTAAAAACACCACTCCTGGAGCAGACAACATCCCATGGTCCGGAGTCAAAGCCCTGAATGAGAACACGCATAAGAAACTGATGGAAATATACGAATATTGTTTGAATAACAGCATATTCCCTAAAATTTGGAAAAACAGGTACCATAATTAACGTACATAAACCAAATACAGATGGAGGAAAAATCGAAAACTACAGACCTCAAATTCAAATTCAAATTCAAATTCAAATTTATTGACGCATGCAATCTACATCCACAATATCATTATTTAATAACAACATAATATACATGATACTCGGTTCGGGCCACTCGCCTAGTCATAGATGACTGTATTGCTTGCACCCCGTCCGAGCATCTTACATCACTGTATAACAAAAAAACCGTTTGCTGACGCGGAAACAAAAAACAAACAAATTTAACAAATTCAAAATCCCCGCAGTTAAGGGGCGGCAGGCTCAATCATTGTTCGATCACAGCGTGAGAAAGTTCAAAACACCTCAGGTAATTTGAGGATATTGTAAAATATGTCAGCATTTTGTATCATATACGCTTTAGTTTCATTTTTGAATGTATTTAGTCTAGATATACTCCTCAGTGACACTGAAACATTATTGAAGAACTTGGGTCCAAAAAACAAAAAAGATCTCTGAGTTATAGACTTCGTGAAAGTTGGAACTATGATGTCTAATTTCGTGGCTGATCTTGTTCGATTGTGCAAGTTTATTATTTGTTTCTTTTCACGGTTCATAAATATCTTCAAGACACACTGGTAAGCGTACATTAGCCTTACGTCAAGGAGGTTGTTTTCTGTATATAAATCCTTCGTGCTGTACCGTCTATGTTTCCTAAAAACTATCTTCAATAGAAAATTCTGTGTAACCTGCAACATCTTCAATGTTTTGTTGAAAGCTCCACCCCATGCCACTATGCAATACCTCAATACCGACTCCGCCAAAGAATTGTAAATTGTAATCATGAGCTTTCTTGAAACTATTTCGCGTAGTATATAAAATTGGTGGATGAGGCATCTCAATCGCTTATTCACATAGATTATGTGTTCTGTCCATCTAAGGTGCTGATCCAGAACTACGCCTAGATATTTAATCGACGCGGTTTTATCTATTTTCGGACATACGCATGCTTTGCTACACTTTGAGTCGTGTATCCGCAGATGGAGATCTCCGGGTTGATTGTTTACTGTTGGGGTGAATGTCATGTACTTTGTTTTTGATACATTTAGTGTAAGTTTATTATAATTTAACCAGGTATTTATTTTTAATAAATCCAACTCTGCATCCCTTACAACATCCTCCCATGTCCCACCCACAAACACGACGACAGTATCATCCGCGTAGCATATAAGATTGCCAGTCATATTCTTTATTTTTGTCAAGCTATTCATGTAGATTAGGAAAAGTATAGGACCCAACACCGTTCCCTGGGGGATACCCGTTTTGACCGTCGATCCTTCACTAGACTCGTCCCCTATTTTTACGCTCTGTGATCTGTCAGTTAAGTAATTCCTTACAAGTTTCAGCGCAATGCCCCGAATTCCATAATCCTCCATTTTGGCCAGAAGGACATCATGAGAGACAGTATCGAAAGCCTTGGCAAGGTCCAGAAACACCGCAAGGCATTTGTTGGACCCCTCCAAAGCCCCAACGACGTGGCTCAAAAAATCCGTAACCGCATTTTCTGTACTTGAGTTCCGAAGAAAGCCGTATTGTCTATCACTCAAGACATCATGGGCACGGAGGAAATCAGTTATTCTTCGTTTTATAATTTGCTCGAGGATCTTTGCCATGTTATCAATGACGGAAATCGGTCTGTAATTAGTCAGTTGAGATGGATCACCTGATTTGTAAATCGGTGTTACGATTGATCTTTTCCATTGACGAGGAATGGTTCCATTTGATAGGCATAAGTTGAATATATGTACTAAGGGATCTAGCAAGTACTCATGGACGCTTTTTATTGTAGTAGCTTTTATTTTGTCTGGCCCTAGGGAACAGTTATTCTTCAAATTTGATATTAAAGTGATTATTTCGTTTTTTGTTGTGGGATTGAGATACAAGGATGATTGCACACTAATGTCGTTCAAGAAGTTGCCAGGTAGATTAGTGGTACTTATTTTTTTTGTCATTTCGTTGCCTATGTTTGAAAAATGATCATTAAAAAGTTTCGCTTTTTCTTTATTTGTTTCGTATATTTTACCGGAAATATTAAACTGTGTGTTTTCCACGTGTTTGAATTTTGTTTTTTATTTGACAGATCATTTAACACGCTCCAAACCTTCTTACAATTTTTACCCGCTTTCGCTATCTGACCTTGATAATATTCATTTTTAGTTTTCCTTATCAAAGAATTTAGTTTATTTCTGTAGTTTTTATAGTCTCGTACACGTGCCTCGGTTCGATCCTTCAATATTTTTCTCTTTAGATTGTCTCGATGTTTGATAGAAGTAATTAAGCCATTCGTCATCCAAGGTTTAAGTTTCTTGAGATGAGCAATTTGATTAACATTTTTCGTAATGGTAGCTTTTGTAATATATCTGTTTAGTTTAGAAATGAACTTATCATATGATTCCTGGCAATCGTTCTGGACAAGGACATCATTCCAACTCTCAGCCTGCAAAAGACGTTTCAATTTGGCTGCCTGTATGTAGCTTGTCTCAGTCTTTGCAGAAGCGTTGTCTGTTTTACGCATGGAATTTTTACACGAAATGTTAATGAAAGGGGCAAAGTGATCTGTCATACATGTTCGAAAAACAATGCCCTCTACAGTTGTGTCATCTAGCAGTGGCTTCTTTATTCTGACGAAAATATGGTCGATGATAGACCCAGAGCTTTCGGTTACTCTAGTGAAAACATTTATTACAGATTGAAAACCATTAAAACTCAAAAGATTTACGTAATTAATTGTATTTATGGAGTTTTTCTTTGATAAATCGATATTGATATCGCCAACATACACCTCCAGATCTTGCATATTCAATTCACTCAAATAGATTCCCAAATTATCAATATACTGGCCCACATCTGTAGATGGGGGTCTATAAAATGCAGTTATTCCCACTTTGCTACTATCCTTTCTGAACGAATTTTGAAAAGTAATTCTAAGGAATCTTGAACCGTTCACATCATTAACGCTTTTTTCAACCGCTAAGTGATCTCTAGAATAAACAACACTTCCATCGCATTTGTTTACTGATGACTCATTATAGTGTAAAATATAACCCGGAATATGAAAGTCGCGTGTGTTTTTTATTGGGCCGGTTTCCGACAGCACAATTATGTCAATGTCACTTTTAGACTGTTCAATATATAGTAAAAGTTCATCAAAATGTTTTTGTAAGCTCCTTATGTTAAAATGAATAATGCCCATTCCGTCCACGCAACTGCATGATCTATACTCTACCAAACTATCAAAAACCTTTGTCTCCACGTCAGCATGATCATCTAATTCATCAAGAAATTCCAGCATCCCCACCCAATTATATAAAACTCAAATCATATTTGATGGGAACAAAAGAACAAAAAAATGCCCCATTAGGAAGAAAACCCTACTCTATACTATCTCTAACAAATTTTCAAAAATTCATTTTATTTTTAACTGATATTTTTTCATTATTTTTATTTATGTAAATTTTACCATTTTCAGTCCATACATTCCTCAAACCAAACTTCTCTATGGCTTCATTCAGCAAACACACACGCAGCTTAGTTAGGTCCTCCCGAATGACAATCTTCGTACCCTTGAGTAATTTTTTCTTTGCATAGACTTGTTTTCTCGTCTCAATATTCTTAAGTTTAACGTATATACCCCTTGGCTTCTCGTTCCTCTCTCGTCCAATCCTATAGCATGTTTCAATATCCTCATTCGACAAATCCAGCAGGAGTTTCGTATTTAATAATTTCTTAACCTCCTCTCTCACATCTTCCTGCGGCTTTTCCTCAAAGTTAAACACTCTCAAGACTTTTGAGCGGCGTGCCTGATCAATTTCGTCCAGGCGATCTCGCAATGAACAATTTTCTTCTGTTAATTCATCGGTTTTTTTATTCAATTTTTCCAGGTTTTGTTGGTAGCCTTCGTTCATTTTAGAACACTCACTTTCGAGATACGCCACTGCAGAATCGAGTCTGTTCAATCTGTTTTCAAGCGTGTTAATTACTGCTTCTTTTATCTTATCTATAATAACATTGATAAGTGAGTCATCCTTGAAAGATTTATTCACCGCTTGAGTTACAGCGAATTCAATTTCTACCCTGATTTCCCTAGTTAGGACCATGGCTGAGGTAGTTTTCACAGATTTCACTATTTGGATTTCGGCAGAAACAGTGGTAACAATTTTATGTCCTGATGTTCCCGAGATATTTGAAATTATTTGGGAGCCCGAAACTCAATGACTATACCAGACTCATCGCACGCACATGACACGAAGGCGACGAGGATGCTGAAAGTTGGTGTTTCATGGGTGTATAGACTATCAAAAACTGAGTTATTGGAACAATTAAGTGCGCTTGGTGAAAAAGTAACCGACACGTGCAAAGTTCACTTTTTACGTGAGTGTTTAGCAAACATTGCTCGATCAAATTCATTAAGTGATTCGAGTTGGGTGAAAAACTTAACAAAACCTTCTTTGAGAGAACTTTTTTCTTCACTTGAAATCGAATTCAAAGAAGATTCGGACTTGGACATTTTGCAAAAAGAACTATTGAAAAGTGCGCAGTTGCATACGTGTACCGCGCAAGTATCAACAAAGCCGGTTTCCTTGACGCATTCGAAGGAAATAACAGGTTGTAACGAACCCAAGTGTTCAGTGGGACATCCACGAAAACCGAAAATGGCATCGAATTGTAAAATCGATTTTCAACTTCATCAAGATGACTGGGACACCTTCATCGAACGTTTGGAACTGTACTTCATGGCAAACGATATCAGTTCAAACAAACAGGTTCCTGAGCTCCTGACAAAAGTTTGTGTGAATACTTATTCCCTTATAAGATCATTGGCTTCACCAGTAAAACCCAAAGACCTGGGTTATGATGAAATTATTAAACTGATTTCCAATCACCTGCAGCCCAAACCCTCTGAAATTTCTGAAAGAAGCAAGTTCAATTCTGCCAAACAAGCTCCTACTGAATCTGTAAGTGACTTCATTGTCCGATTGAAACGTTTATCGGTCAATTGCAATTTCGAAAATTTGAACACGTCACTTCGTGATCAATTTGTCAATGGAATCAGGGATCAGAACGCGAGAGTGGAACTTTTCCGTCAAGAAAAATTGGACTTCAATGACGCTGTGAAAATCGCAGTGGCACGCGAATCAGCAGAGAGGGATGCGGCGCGCAACTCTTCGCCGAGGAGAGATGGTAACGAAGAAGTGCATTTTCTGCGCAGCAACCGCAGTAGTCGTCAGCAGCCGAAGAAACAATTCAAGAGAGAAGATTCATCGAGGCAAACTCTCAACAGATGTTCAGGTGGTAGCAAAACAATAACAAATAATAAATCGCAAACGAATAAAACTGAATTCTCTTGTTTTTGCTGTGGTATTAAAAATAATCATTACGCGAATAAGTGTAGATATAGATTCCAAAAATGTACTTTTTGTAATATCAAAGGTCATTTAGTAACGGCTTGTTGGAAGAAACAGAAAGTTGATGGTAAAGGTAAATCTACTAATAAAAATATTCATTTATTGGAACGAAATGATGATACTGAAAATGTTGAGGAAGATAATTTTGATTATGATTTTTTCAATATTGCTTCTGTAAATGTTAATGATGTGATTGCCGAACCAATTTTTATGAATTTGAAACTTAATTCGGTTCCGATGAAAATGTTAGTAGACACAGGTGCCTATATCACAGCAATTTCTGAGTTTACTAAAAATTCTTTATTTTCTGCAGAAAAATTGATGAAATCTGATTTAACTTTGATGACATATGGTAAGCAAAATTTAAAACCCATTGGAATGATTGTTGATATGATGTGTGAGTGGAATAATTCAAAATTTAACAATTTAAAATGTTATGTTCTACCAGGTTCGGGTCCTTCTTTAATAGGACGATGTTGGTTGAAAAAATTTAATTGCTGGCCATTGAATATTTATTCGAATGAAAAATCTTCATGTTTTTATTTTGATCATGATTTTATTTTGAATTCCATGAAAGAAAAATTTTCATCTCTGTTTTCTGAAGGTCAAGGTCATTTTACTGGAAGAGAGGTCCAATTAACCCATTAGCGCCCAGCGTCCTCATTTGAGGACGGCTATTTCTTTTTGCGATAAGAAATAGATGGAGCTTCTCTCCTTATGTTTGCATATTTGACAGTTCATTTGAAACTATTTTTAGTTACCCTTTACAATTTCAACTAAAAAAATTTTCGTTCCTTCGAAATTGTGCAACTTTGAATTTCAGACTTTTGTCGATCCATTCATCGCGAAATAAACAGTGTACTTTTGTTATAAATTTTTGCTGGTGAGTAGTTTTATATTTATAAATTGTTTTTTTATACTAGTAAAATTATTACGGTAATATGGTATTCAGTTATTTTGCATAACTTTTTTCATGAAGTGATGACAAAGTATGTGTCCTCAAAATAGGACGCTGGGTTTTGACTAGTTCATGATATTATTTCGGGTTGATTCTTTGGGAACTAATTTCGACGTTATGGAACCATTTGTGAGTGTTCAACGATGGAATCGAGAAAAAAAGGAAAAAGTAGCTGTTCCGCAACCACTACAATAAATATATGGGAGGTGTCGACCACCTCGATTGGCTTTTGGAAAAGCATACCAGTGCTATAAGGAGAGAAAAAAGTGGTACTGGTCATTTTTCACAAAGATGATTGACATGGAAATTGTGAATTCCTGCATTCTTTATTGGCCAATAAATTGAACCCAATCGATTTCCATAAAAGATTTCAGGCGACAAGTTGACGTAACATACCTCAAATTGGGCCATGGAAGATTAGTTTTGAAGGGCATCATTTATCATTTCCTACCACCTCAAAAAGTCAATATTTCGATGACATGAGAAATGATAATCTTGGACATGTTCTAAGCAAACGGGAAAATCAGCGCCGTTGTCAATTTGAAAGATGTACTGGGAAACCAAGGACATTCTGTGTAAAATGAGGAGTCGCCTTATGCATTTATTGTTTTCCTGAATATCACAACAAAACATTGAAATAGTGATGTCGTGCAATAAATGTGAAATATTATTGAGAAAAAAGAATTTTTTTATTCATTAATGAAAATGTATTATTTTGTTGAAAAAAAATTGAATCCTGTGACAGCCCAGCGTCCTCAAATGAGGACAGCGTTTTTTTTCTACTTATACATTTTTTTTCTCATTTGAATTATTTTTACCTTAGAGAAGGGTATATTTTACGCATCATATACAAATTTCAGAGTAAAATAAAAAAAAATAATAATTTGGGCGTTAATGGGTTAAAGTTCAAGGAAGGTACTAAACCAATTCAACTCAAACCTTATAAAGTGCCTTTTGCTTTAAAATCTAAAGTTTCTGAGGAAATCAATCGTTTGGTTAATTTGGGTAATTTGGAACCAGTCAAAGTTAGTGAGTGGGCAACACCCATAGTGCCCGTTCTCAAAACAAACGGTTCAGTTCGTATTTGTGGTAATTTCAAATTAACAGTCAATCCTTCATTAATTATCAAAAGAGCTTCTGTTCCAAGTAAAGAAGAAATATTTTCAAACCTTCAATATGGTAAGAAATGGTCACAAATTGATCTAGCACATGCTTTTATGCAATTTCCTGTAGACGAAAACTCGCGTGATGCGTTAACAATAATAACAGAAGACGGTCTTTTCAGATATAAAAAACTTCCTGAAGGAATATCATCAAGTCCGGGTGAGTGTCAGGAAATTCTTTGTGATTTACTCAAAGGTATTCCATTTGTAAAAGTTTATATAGATAATATCTTCTGTACTGGCCGAACTGATGAAGAACATTTGAAAATTTTGACTCAAATTTTTAGTAGATTATCGGATGCCGGATTGAGGGTTAATGCACAAAAATGTGATTTTTTCAGGAATGAGATTGAAATTTTGGGATTTTATTGAATGAAAGCGGTCTTCATCCTTCACCTGCGAAAACGAAAGCAATTATTGAGGTAGCACGACCTCAAAATCCTAGACAATTGAAAGCTTTTCTGGGTTTAGTTAATTATTACGATTCGTATTTATGTAATCGAGCTGAAAATTTAAAATGTCTTTATGAACTTTTGAAGAATAATGTGGATGGATCCTGAACATACAACAACCTATCACACTACTTCCAGTTCTAGGGAAATTTTATGAAAAATTAATAAAGAAATTACTTGATGAACATATAAACAACCATATACCCAATTTTCAGTTCGGATTCAAGGAAAAAAACTCAACTCACCACCCACTCTCAATACTTATCTCAAATGTTCAGAACGAAACATTAAGAAAATATAAATCTGCCGCTTTATGTTTGGACATCCAGAAGGCCTTCGACACTGTTTGGCATGGAGGACTGTTATACAAGTTATATCAAACAAAATGTCCTGACTATCTAATAAAAATATGCCAGCAATTCCTAGAAAACAGAAAACTGACTGTCAAAATAAATAATACTGTTTCAAAACACTTCAGTCCAGAACAGGGCACAGCGCAAGGATCTCCACTATCAACATCGTTATATAAATTTTACTGTTATGACATGTACTCCAAGCCATCAAGGAATCAATATGTACTACAATTCGCTGATGATACCACACTAATAGCACATGAAAAATCAGTACAAGGATGCACGCAAAATCTACAAGAACAAGTAAATACAATCACAAGATGGTTCCACAAATGGAGAATGAAGCTAAATACAACTAAGTCCCAGTTTATCATATTTGACCACATAATCAACCCAAATTCACCAACTCTGGACATTAATGGTATAAATGTAAAGCCCTCACCAACTGTCAGATATTTAGGAGTTCAAATAGACAACAGATGCAACTTTAATGCTCACACAAAGATGGTAAAGAAAAGGACAATCTCCAGAGCCGCATATTTTTCCAAATTAACATACAAGAAACAAGGAATCAACATACATACTGCAGCAAAAATATATAAGACCATATGCAGACCCTTGATTGAATATGCACACCCACTGTACGCTAACTGCAAACCTAGAGCAACAAAAAACTTACAAGTTGCAGAGACGACAGCCCTAAGGAAAATAACAAGAATGCGACACCCAAATAATGTTCTTCATAATCCTCCAAATCAGCTATTATATGAAGAGACAGGAATTGAACCAATAAACGAAAGGATCAAGAGATTAAATAAGAAATTTTATTCTAAGTTAAAGGAACAGAAGGACATAATCAAACAATACCATGAGGACGGAATAAACAAATCTTCAAGAAAACATCCAACACAAACTCTTTTGAAAATGTTAAATTCTAATTAATTAATAGTACAATATAAAATGTATACATTAGAAATTATATAAAAAAAATATTATTTAAAAGGCTGAAGGACCCTTGGTCGATAGCCATTTGTATTGCTGCAATAAAACACAGTTACTACTACTGAAATTTCCTGATGTCATTTCTTTCTTCAATAAATCAATCCAGATAAATCTATTCCAACAGAACAATTGGCCAATTATCTACTTCATCTAACAAAATACATGTGGATTCCCCAATTTTCTTTTAATAATAATCAGGTTCCGTCATTATAATCTCTGTGTTGTTCCATTTCATCATATGATCTCCGCTATTTGAACATAATTAATTTTTTTTTAATTATTTCTGGTTCAGAGACTGAAAACCTATAAAGTTTTTTAGAAATGCAGAATCCTCCCAGAATATATTTAAACCGATATTTGATTGGGAAACTTCTCGCAAAGCAATTTTTGTGTGTCTTGAAACGATACTGAACCTGGAGTTGATTACATAAATAATATTTTATTTGCACGTATTCAATCGACATATTATCACCGAGCGAATAACAGCCATTATACGCGAGTTGCATACTACACTTTATCTGCGATATATTTCTTGAAGATTTCAATATTTGGCGATTGTGACAGGACCCTTCTATTACAAGCATAGATTATACTATACATCTTTGAATACAAGTGTTTAAAGTGTCAAGTTGACACATGTGAAATTTTTGGGGACATTGTCATTGTCTATTTTGTAATGAAAATTACTTTAATTGATGTAATAAAAGTAGATTGGGTCCTCGATTGACAAGGTATACCTTGGCGTTAGTTGAAGCACTCGAGAATAATGCATCTGCATCTGACAGCAGTGAATAATAACTCATTATTCACTTGTGATTTATGGGGATTATTATGGCCGAGCAGACGTATAATGGGTAAATTATACAATAGAATGAAATATTAACATTCAATATTCTTAAAAAATCAACATAATTCAAATATCTTATCCATTTCAAATTAATTCATGAAAAACGCAAATGAAAGCTCTTAATGAAGTACCCTACCTACGTGTTTCAAAAAAGGCCTTTCTTCATACACCCAGCACTGGTGGTTACTTATAAATAATATAACAGTGGTCATATAATTGTTATAACGCCGTCTATTATTATAATTCAGTTGATGTTTTCGAAGTAATTTAAGAAAAAGTACAAGAATATTCAAGAATAAATTAATTCGAATGAAACGTGAGTGACAGGTCAAACTATACGTCATCATACCAGAAACGATGTAATAAATGCTGTAGACATATCTTTTGTTGAATTTCACAAATTTAAACACTTTATCACTCGCGAACGCTGGTTCAGAAAGATTTGAGACCATTACATAAGTTTCTAGCATTCACTCGAAATATCTGCATAGTATCGGGCTATTTTAAAAATAATAAAAATAGGTGAAAATTGCATAGGTTTCTCTTTCGTGTAGGGTTCATTGAATGTTTACATACTCAAGCTAATAATATCGGGGTACTTTCAGTTTGTACATAGTTCTCAAATTACAAGATGCAGGTTATAAGTAGATATTTTTCAAGTACACTCCCCTGCAAAAAACTCGGCCACCTAAAATTTTCGCCAAATTGTATATGAATTATTTCGTATTAGAAAAAACTTCGGAAAAATTTCCAAAAATTTTGATAGCATATTTATATATCGTGAAAAAGAAACATGTATTTCGACCTAATTTTTTAACACCGTGTGGTTTATTACAAAGGCCTTTTTTTCGCCATTTTTTAGTACTCAGTTCAGAAACACACCGAACTCACTAGACGAAATTGGAAGTTTTTGCTGGAAATTTTGTATGAACACATCAAGATGTTCTTCAACTTTATTTCAAAACCAAAATCAAGTATTTACGTGAGAACTTAGACAAGAAGGTAAATGATGAATTAGTAAGGGCAGTTTTCAAGAACACGAAACATGTGGTACTTCCCCATAATAGAGCTATGCGAATGCGTGTTTAAAAAATTCTAGGCCTTTATTTGAATACGTGTATCTCTTAAAGAAATCAAGATATTGAGATGAAATAAAAAATAAAAGATGTTGAGAAGGAATTGGGCCAAAGTACTTATATGCTCTTTTCACCATGTATGAATATTCTATCGCCTTTTTTTGAAATACTTTCTAGACTTGGTTCTGATACAATCAGGGTTTAAACTATAACAATTTCGCATCTATTAACCTGCACAATCTTTCGATTCTATTCTAAATAACATTTTCTAATTTTTTTGAGATGGAACATGATAGTGATTCTTCTGCAGGGAACTAAATATTCATACTTAATACCTTATAGAAAGATAATATGTACCTATAATGGACTTTTCTATTTGACTGATTAACTGAAGAAATCATATCTCATGGACCGAAATTTGCATCAGTTTGGAAGTGATGCAGCGTCAAATAGAAAATTCGGTAAGGAATTAGAGAAAAAACTGATTTAATACCTGAACTTTTGCTTGCTTATTCATCAACACCGTTAAGCTAGGAACCTACTGAGAGATCTACGTAAAGATATAATTAAAAACATTTCGCACATTTTTCCTCTAATGTCAAATAAACTCGCCCTAATGTTTATCTGTGTATTCGCGATGCATTCTATGAATTGAATGAAAAAAATACAGTATTTTCTGCTCATTGTTCAAAAATAGATGCTTTAAGAGGAATAATATCTAGTTTCATTGTTTTCTATGCATTGTAATAATCAAGTTTCCCAGAATTATATCATTTTACATTGACTTATTCATCGTAAGTATTTATAGTCGGAAAAAATTGAACAGCGATAAAATATCCAAACAATAAACTACTCACTTTTTTACATGGTCTATCAATACACGCTTTGTTGCCACAAGACTTTGTTATTTCGAAGCTGTTTGGTTTTCTTGACATGACTTGACATTTCGTTCATTTTGACATTAATTAAATCGAATAATTAGAAATACCAATTCACATATATATCTATGGATATGGAATGCGATAATAAAAATACATGTAAGTATGAAATCAGAGATTATAGAGTACTATACAGGGTGGTCCAGATCGTAACCAAGAAATTTTAATCACGTATTCTACATCAAAAATAAGCCCTAGTTCGTCATATAAACATATGTCGAGACATGTTTCCTCTTCGAGATACGGGGTGTTGAAATTATAGCAAAAAAAAATGTTTTTTATTAATAACTTTCCCAATGCTTGAAATATTTTTATGAAATTGAAGACATAGGTTTTGAGCGTCAAGGAGCACTTTTTGCATAATATCATTTATTTTCTATTCTACTAGTGCCGTCCGTACTGCAGCGAGAACGAATATTTTCAGATGGAAAAATGATACGCCAGTGGTTTTCCGACAATAAAAATTACTATTTAAATCCTTAAATTAAATAAAATTTGGAGCAAATTTGGTCTCCTGACTTTTTGCTGTACGAGGCACGGTTTCCGGTTAGAAAAATAAAACACATTCTCATGCATAAAGAGATCGCCAAAATTTGATAAGGTAGGTACATAATAATAATTACACTTTTATTGCTATATCAATATATATTCTTCATGCATGAGAGGCACCGTAAACGGTGCCTCGCTCAGCAAAAAAACAGGAGACCGAATTTGCTCCAAATTGAATGTGGATTTAAGTAGTAATTTTTATTGAAATAATATTATGCAAAAAGTGGTCCTTAACGCTCGAAACCTATGTCTCTAATTTCATAAAAATATTTCAATTAGTGTGAAAGTTATTAATAAAAAAATTTTTTTTTCCTATAATATTAACACCCCGTATCTTGGAGAAAAAATATTTCTCGACATATGTTTATATAACAAACTAGGGCTTATTTTGATGTAGAATACGTGATTAAATTTTCTTGGTTACGATCTGGACCATCCTGTATAATCTTTGGATGAAATATTTTCCTAAATTCGAAACTCGCAGATATTTCGGCAGCACTATAGCATGCTGCTTACTAAGATATACCCAAGCTTTTCGAAAAACTGCAGTTTCAGAATTTAACTGCTTTCGTAAATTTATGCATTGAAAAGAATAGATATTATTTTTTCAAAAAAAATGAAAACATAAAATCGAAGCAAGAGCAAATATTCTTCTAGATTAACTAATTTTGCGTTCTATTCTTATCGGCCATTTTTTCCTGCAGAAATATGGGTAAATAGCGCAGACTTCTAGATCCTTCTGTATAAAATTCGCAGTTTTTTTCTTATATTACTCAGCGAAACAATTCGAAACAAAATTGTTTTGTCACATTTTCTCGAAAACGCAGGATTTGAATTTCATCTGTCCACTATAAATATAACAACTTGACAATCTCAATCTGTTCCAACTACTATTTCTATTCATATTGTGATATAACTTCAAGGTTGAAAGTGAAAAGGTTTTATTGAAAACGTTCACGCAAAAATTATTCAGAAGGTTTTGAGATACCTTTACAATCTTTCAGTTCATTGTTCTGTTGACAACTTATTTACATAAGTAATTTTGACCAAGGGGAAGAGAAAAATCAACCGCACGCAGTTTGACTGCAACTCATTGTAGAAAAATTGATAGAACGAGAAGAGGGACACAAATTGTGGAGACATTTCTTTGTGGTAATTTAATTTTTATATCAATAATTACAAAAAACTTTAGAAATGATATTGTATAGTCCGTTCACGAAAGGTTGAGCACATACAAGGGCGGATAAAGCTTTTTTTCATGGGGGGGGGGTAGTAATGATTCAGGATCGATAAATCAGGTTCAAAACTTGAAAAAAAAATTCAAAATATAAAGGAGGAATAATATAATAAGAAAAATAGTAGTAAAGTAATAGTAGTAAAAAAAACAAACGAATGAAAATATGTGCACCACGTTGCGTAACTTTTTCTTAGGTTTTCGATATTCATGGGGGGGGGGGTAAATACCCCCATTAACACCCCCCCCCGTAAATCCGCCCTTGAGCACATAGTAGGCGTTTCTTTATTTATCTGAAGTTGGCAGTATTTGGTGACATAACGTAAAATAAAGTCAACGTTGCCGAATGTACCCGGCCTCGTCCGACGAGCTTGCGAGTTATCAGAGAACTCTATGCAATATTGACAACATTGCGTATCAATCTGACAAGAAAATAAAGAACATAACCTAAAATTTTAATATACACAGTGAAATATGCCAATTTCCATGGCCAACCGACGGCTCAACCTTTCGTGAATGGACTATAGGTATTGTGTATTTGATTTATTTCGCTTCCCTTCGTTGCATTTTTCTACTACTTTGAAATTTGAATTCGACTTCATAGTTTTCAGGGTATTCAAATTTGAATGATCTTTTCTCAATATGAACAAGGGTGTGACAGAGTTTTCGGCCTATGATTTTTACAAAAAAAATAGATTTGGTGAATATTACATAATGTTGTCATTCGAATTAATACCTAGAATTCTCTCCTGAATATATTTTGGCTGATGATTTGTGATTATACAGGGTATTTCTGAATTGATGCGAAATATTTAAGGGGATTATTTCTCAGAATATTCAATGAAAGAAAGTTCCCATAAATGTAGTTCCGGAAATGCATTGTTTCCAAAATACAAGGTGTTGAAGTTTTACTCAAAAACTGACAGAAAAAGTGGTACGCAACTGAGATATTTTAAACTAACAATTATTTTCGAATTCTTCTTTCAATATGTGATAAAAAATCTCTTCTGCTTTACTTTCGTGTGGGGTGCCGTTTTCATTCAAGAAAATTGATCATCATCTTAACTCGTATTTGTCGTTACTTTACTGCATAATGTGTTAAAGTTTAACACATTATGCAGTAAAGACTACGTCAAGATATTTTATTTTTTACATAAAAAACGGAGCCCACACGAAAAAAACGCTTGAGAGATTTTTCGTCATAAATTGAACGAATAATTCAAAAATAATTGTGAGTTCGAAAAATCTCAGTGGCGTATCACGTTTTCAGTCATAGGAGAATTTCAACACCCTGTATCTTGGAAACAATGCATTTCCGGAACTACATTTATAGGAACTTTGTTTCATAAAATATTCTGAGGAATCCTTAAATCTTTCGCATCAATTCAGAAACACCCTGTAGATAGATAAAACTGATAATTCAGGAATTTCGAATTAAAAAATTATCAGAATATTTTTTTGCGAGCAAGCTAGGGGGATCAATTTTGGTTCACCTGATATTTTCGACACCTTTATGAACCACAAAATATTAGCGATGTATATCGGGGAGTTCCTCAGTTTTTTCGAAAATTATTTTATTCTTTTGTTTCAAATGTGAGGTTATGTATGCACGGAAATAAGTGGAAAATATCAGTGGGTTACGAACTTTTATCTCAGTAAGCTACGTCAGTATTTTACAAATTATAGCTACTAGTTCGTATCGACCCATGAATAATTCCAAGGAATCAATTGGAACCCTCAAAAAAAATACGACAATCGACAATTTCGGTAATCACAATTTCTACTCACAATTTCGGAAACCATTTAGAATTGCTGCAATTGCAAACTTTGTTAGAATCTGGCTATTCAGATCCGGAATTCTAAAATATAAACACCACTTTCACTCTATCGATTCGCAGACTGAAATAGGTTATGTTAGGGTAACATTTCATTCTTCCCTTGTGGAAATACGGATGACCCAGTTTTAACTTCTGGACTTGCTTTCATGGGGATTTCTTTATTCGATATCAAAGCCGGGGACAAAATTCAAGATCACAGAGGAGGAATAAATCCAAAAAGATTGATTGCATAACTAGCGACTATTATAGACGGAAACATGGTGGGCATAATAATGAAGATGAAAAAATAAGTATGTTATGGGTCATAAATAATGGTGAGTTAAAACGTAGCGAATTTTCTTAAGTGCCCGACCATTTTATCTATGGAGAAGGATGTCATGGCGCCAAGTTAGCTATGTCCAAACAGAAATAGATACCTACTCCAAAGGAGTGGCGTATTTATTGTCCTTGATAGAAAAAAATGCATAGTGTAATAGCTGTCATGAAAAGTTAATAAATTATCGCTATTATGCCTAAATTTAATTTAATTATGGGTGAGCTCTTTGGATTGACTCCCCCGAGTCAAAGATCAACTTAATTCAAATATTGAAAGGTTTTTTGAGGTAAGTCGTAGATACAATGAACAGGGTGTTCCGAAAAATGGGAAATCTCTCGGATTCAGATAGATCATAAAAAATAAGATGACAAGTTCCCATAATTTTTTTTCCTAGCGACCGTCCTACGAAGATACGACCTCCTAAATGACGCCACTGGAAATTCATTTCAGTGGAATAAATTTCAATTACCTACTTTTTCATTATTTTTTCTTCGAAAACGGTTCATTTTATCGACACTGAACAAGAGTACCTTTTCTTTAGCTTAATGTTCAAGGTATCAAAATTTGTTTTTTTAGCACCTTATCATACGGGTTGTTGAAAATGTAAGCATTGCAATATACAACCCAGTCCCCCCCTGGTAAGCAGAACAACCTAATTGAAATTTGAATGCGGTAATTTAAGAGGTCCTTAATACTATTAATCATATCAAATTTTCATCAAATTATATCGAGTAGTTTGAAAGTTATTTCACTAAATGGATTTCCAGTGGTGTCATTTAGGATTTTCACTTATGATGTTTTTACGTGAGAATTTTTATTGAAGATAAGGGAGCTCTTTCGATTCTGAGTCAATATAGGATAAAAAAATTTTTGCATAAAAAAAATTGCAGTATGTTTGCTACATACGAAAGCAAGATTAGAAAAAATTACGAACGAATTTTCTTTCGAAAAGGTAACAATAAAAAACTTGGTTTTTGAAAATTTTCACATGAATTGAGGGGAATGAGTTCTTTAGTTTACTAGAAATCGAAATAACTCTTCTTTACCTCTTAAAACTCACCTCCTACCACTTCTCGACCTCAGATTGCCGTAATTATTATCTCTTTCATTTTCGCTGTATTCTCTAACTTTTCCAATGGGTTTCATTCTATTTATTATTATTTTTTCTTGTTTCCAAAATCCGAAAATGAGAAAGCAAATGGAGATGAACAGAATTTTCCTGTCAATATAATCACTAAAAAGATACACGGTATCGCTATGTAAAGTCCGTTCACGAAAGGTTGAGTACCTACATAGTAGGCGTTTCTTTTTTTATCTGAAGTGGGCAGTATTTACTGTCATAAGTAAAATTAAGTCAACGTTGCCGAATGTACTCGGCCTCGTCCGACGAGCTTGCTAGTTTTCAGAGAACTCTATGCAAGATTGACAACATTGCGTATCAATCTGACATGAAAATAAAGAACATAACCTAAAATTCTAATATACACAGTGGAATATGCCAAATTGCCATGGCCAACCGACGGCTCAACCTTTCGTGAACGGAGTTTACGTACAGCATAGGTCTGAAATAATGCAAGCATATACGCGCAATGCTTAACGTTCAACCTGCCAATTTTACATCGATATTTTCAAAACTTAATGGACTAATAGATAAGAAATATAACACATACAGTACGCTGTCATTCCGTCAAATTTCTATCAATTTCAAATTTTTGTGCCTGAAATTATAAAGTTAGACCCCTTGCGTTAGTTCAAAAGAATTTTGTCAATATGTGAATAAATATGGTGTGGATATCTAAAATTGAACGACACTTTGAACAGTTTTTCTTTATTTCTCAAAAATTCTACATTTCACATGATATTTTCTTAAATTCATCAATTTTAAATATTTGAGTAAATAAAAACTATGTGATTCGATATTCTTCAAATATTTAATACAAAATAATCTACAAAAATAAGATTTTATTTTCATTCTATCTAAGGCACGCTTCAAGGTTTTCTGCATCTTTTGAGATGTGGTATATTGAATTCAAATTTGAACACCTCAATAGAATGAAAATAACTAATCCATTTTGCTTGCATCTCTATATCTTTTATGTTATTTACAAAATATATCTCCCTGAACCTGCTGGGAGACGAATATTTCTATTATATTTCTTACAAAAATTTGAATTATTCTAAGACGTAGTAAAAATTTATAACTATTAATAAATATTTTGTATAAGATGAGTATGGTCCTCAGAACAATAGGCACGTTGAATTTCAATCCTAATACACATAAATCCTAGATCTACGATGAACTAATGAAGGTAGCTACGAAATGATATCATGCAGTGTAATCAAGATTTCTTAAATTTAGGTATATCTATCTATAATTCTTGCATTCAATTATTGAGTTTTCTATTTTATTCTGTTGCTCTTGTAAGGTTCGAAAAAACCGAAATTATATGAATAAGTATGCTATGTGAATTTGAATACTATTTTGAAATTTTGAAATATTAAGGTATATGCAACAACATAAAAAAAATTTCAAACTTTTTCAAGGATATCAAAAGACTACCATACCGACTAATATCTGCCATATCTCGAGATTCTTGTACCGTAACATGGGGATATTTGATCAGTTTCATCTTCGATCCCGAATAACATTGTTTTTTTTGCGAGTAGAGATATTACTTAAACACAACAATAATCGGTTTTACCCTTCAAACATATTCTAGAAATACGAGATCTGAAAAATAAACGATTTTCTGAGAAAAAAATTAAAACTGAGTGATCAAATATATACTGGTTTTGGGGATACTTTGATCACACTTGGATTTTATACGGAATAAAAAAGTTACCCCATTATAACGATCAATGGCAGTAGAGAAACGAATTAGATGTTCATACCTCAAGTATAACCAGCTAATTTTCAATATGCGGGAATATTTATGAAATTAAAACAAACTTTCATCGCAAAATATATTAAAATATTATGAAATATGAATTCCGTTAGAACAACATGACCTAAACTAAGGCACAGAAACTATCAAATACAAAAAAGGAACCATTTATACATGTTAAAAAAAAATTAAGGAAAATTGTAGAAAAATATTCAAACTTCAACCACCGCGATGTCAGTTTCAAATGTATAGTTTAAATTGAAATCGGAGTCGTATTCCTCTGAAGGACTAGCCTGGATCTCGACAATATCTTCACTTTTAATCACGGATACATCGTCAGCAATAAGTTTGAAGTTTTTCCTATTTGAAAAGTGCCGTCAACAACTATTTGTACCGCTTCTTCTAATTTTTCAGGGGTATAATCGAGGTACAGCCGACTTTCGAGTACTCTTTTATGCATGCGAGGCATTTCTGAAAAAAATAATAACAAAAAACTAGTTATTCTTGTGTTTATTTTTCGAGATATACGTGCTGGGGCAACGTTGATCACCTGACCAATGTTTCCCCAGGTCTTGATCAAACTTCCCCCTGAAATGAAATTTGTCTCAAAATATAAACCAATTGAAATCCAGATTTGAATGTCCACTAATAGCACTACCAAATACATGACAGGAAAAATACAAGTAAAGTGATAATCTGTGTTCATAAACTTACTGTTGTAGATGGTAAGTTTTCCAGATGAAATAAATGCAACGAAATGGTTCCGTCAGAAATAAATAATCTAATCACACGCATATGCTTCCTCATCGCCAGAATCGTCCTAACTGACTAACCACACCATCAGTGCTGCCGACTCAGTTGATAGTTTCGAGGGTGCACAAAAGATTTCAGCACTATAACAGTTTCAAGTAATAACTAAGTTTTGATCAAATTAACCCTAGGATTCAAAGTATCCCCATGTTACGGTACACTAAAACCTATTAAACCATGCAATCTGTTTCTGACAATATTCAGACGTTCCATACTTAAAACTCACTTTCTAGGTTTATTTATATCTATATATCTCTGATATTGAATTGTTGATACATTCCAAAAATAAATTAATTTGGCTTTAGAATATTTGAATTTGAGTTAAAAGAATGAATTAAAAATTGTCCTGAAATTATATTTCAATACATTATTATGAACATAAATTGAAAGTTAGTTGAATTTTCAAAACGAATATTCCTAAATATGGAGTCGTAAAGCATATGAAACAATTAAATATAGTAAAATAGAAACAAACTAAATAAATAAATGAAAAATAAAAAAAATAATAATATAAATACAATTAAAATCAAATAAGGTAACTTCATGATGACTACGGTTAGGTATCATTGCATTTGCAACTGTTTGAACGATATGATAAATTTAATGTCAATTCAAATTCAAATAACATTTTTCATATGAATGATTTGAGTGACATGTGCATATTCTTTTTTTTTTCTTTTTTTATTTATGCCTGACCTTTCCTGAATTTAGTCACAGGAATCTTTATTATGTATTTTTTCGATGGCAAGGCAAAAATTGAATTTTATGAAAAATTGTAAAATTAGTTAGAAATATCACTATTTGTACTATGAAAATCTATCAATAATATGTTAATCATTTACGATATTCTGTGCACGAGATATAAAGTATCTATTCGTAACTATCACATTATTTCTGTAAAAATTAAATAAATTCTTATGTTTTTCCTTTCGGTCTCCTTTGTGTTTTAAATATGTGCATCCATATAATTAACTTCACTATGAGTTCCAAATTTTTCATTTGCTAAACTAGTGTAAGAGGGTAAACCGCCGTTTGCAATCTTTTTCACGTTCTTCACTCCATTTGCAATATGTCCGTTTCCATTCATTTGTTGGACACCATTGGCTATACCATTAGCTACTCCATTAGCTATACCTTTGGGAACACCGTTAGCTACACCGTTAGCTATACCGTTGGCTACACCGTTAGCTTTACCGTTAGCTACTCCGTTAGCTATACTTTTTGCCACGCCATTTGCATGGCCGTTCGTCAAACTATGAGCAGCACCATTCACCACTTTTTGACTTATGGTTTCAACAGGTAAATCTGAAGGGGGTTTGGCATGTCCGTTTGATATTGCACCGTTTGATGCAAATACGCTATTTCCGTTCATATGGGGTTGGTCTCCTTTTTTGTCGTTCTGATAATCGACCAATCCACGTATAACATTTCTGAAATCTTCCTGAACACTAAGATTGTCAGTGTCTCCGTCCACCTATAAAGAATAAATTATTCGATATTGCGCTTTTCTACATCTACAATTTTTAGGAGTTATTACTTTTTAAATAATTTCTATATTTATTTATTGATATCGAAGTGTTGTAACAATCCTAATTACTGAGGTAATTGAAATATAAACACATAACAAACTTATAATCTTTCGAAATAGCAAACTTAGCTTAGCTCATCATAATTTGTCTTCGACTTTGGAAAAATTCCAAGATTTAGATGGAAATTATTCCAAAACATTATTTTTTCGAGTTCTGATCAGTCAGACACAGATACCTCCAAATGTTAGCCCTAGATATCGAAAAGTTCCTGAAGTCATAAGTTATTGAATATTTTTCAACTTACAATAGTAAGCCTTCCTATTTGATCCATTGTCTTCAACATAGGTAAAGATGATTGTCTAAAAATTTCGAGTCTTCTCCTGAATGCTGTCACACTATCATCCAATCTTCCTCTACCAAGTTGAAGTTTACTGCAGTCCAAAAGGACTATTGTAGGTTTCTGTTTGAACTGGAATACAAAAAATGAAATAAGAAATACCTTATCTCATTAATCTCACTATCTGTGAGAACAATTATAATTCAAATACGAGTTCACAATTCAGTTACGAGCCACCAGGGAGAACTACTACCCTTAAATTCCTACCTAACCTGCTCTCAATGGTCCACTATCACAACGATTTAAGTTCGGTGGTAGGTAATCATCATGTGAAAAAACGTCATCAGTGCGAGGCACTCTTTCAATTCTAAGAATAATCAGATCTGATAAAATTACCTCATCTAAAATCAATAAATCTTTCGAAAATGTCAACCCGACGAAGAAGCTCTGATGTTTTAACACGACCCTCACGAGACCCATATTTCATCTTTAGTAGAAGTTTATACAAAGGGTTTCCCGATAAGAGGTGTTATTTTGAATAGCCCGCTATTTCGGTAGATGTCACGTTTGAAGCTGTCATATTTTGACATTTGTCAAGTAGAAACTACGCCATTAATAAGAATGAAACGATGCACGCTTCAAGAACGCATTGAAAGTATTAGAATTACCTATAAAATGGTGAAAATTTGGCTGAGACGGTTCGTAAAACTCGAACATTTTTGGGTCGTCGTGAAGCACCTTGTCGGACCGCAATAAAGAAATTGGTGGAAAAATTCGAACTGTTGGGACAAGTTAGTGATGTGAAGAATAAAAACCAGTGCACATCGCTAGAGAAAAGCCGAGAATATTGCTGCTGTAGCCGAAAGTGTCGAAGAAAACCCAGGTTTGTCCAATCCTCGTCGTTCTTTAAAATTAGGCATTCCACAAACTTCATTACACAGTATTTTGCATAAAGATTTGGGTCTTAAGGCTTATAAAGTTCAGTTAACACAAGAACTCAATCCGGCCTATCATCAACAACGTCGTGTCTTCGCTGATTGGGTCGATGAAATGTATGAAAATGATCCGGAATTCCATCGAAAATCATCTTGAGTAATGAGGCCCATTTCCACTTCGGTGGAATCATCAACAAGCAAAATTGTCGCATCTGGGGATCGGAAAACCCAGGAGTTATTGTTGAAAAGCCTTTCTATCCTCAACGTGTGATTGTTTGGTGCGATTTATGGTCCAGCGGAGTCATTGGACCCTACTTTCGATTTCAAAAACTGTTTTGGCTTTCGGTTATCCTGGCCTAATGTTCATGGCCTCAACCATAGAATTCATTCCAATAATTCACCTCATAATCACACAGCATTATGTCCATAGATCATGACTATAAATACTGAAGAATTCCGGTATTTTTCATCTTATTCGGAAACTATCCAAAAATAAATAATTAGTGTAAGGGGAGACTACCATCCATTTTTCATTTAGTACCGAATAGTGTAAATTAAATATGGGGTTGCCATTTGAAAATCTCCGAGAACCTAACGATGTAACAGAATACTGAATGTACCACATGAATGCATGGATTCTCTACTATGAGACTGCTGAGTTCGGTTCCGTTCGCATAGAAAATAATCGAGATATTTCATTTCCAAACTTGCAATGCAGATGTCAAAATTTTCAAGAATTTGCAGATAACTTGGCAACAGTGCACGGTACAGAGAATTTTTTAGTAGGTTATACTGCGAATTTGCTGTTGAATCGATACATAAATAAAAATATAGGTAGGAAAACTCTGTATAGTGATATATTGCTCTATAAGACGTGGTGTACTAAGTATTAGTTCTGAGGACTATAGTAATTATACCAATAGCTTACTTTGGCCTCGAATTCTGTAACTTGTTGCATATCCTCGGAAAACCATCTAAAATGATCCCTGGTGCCATGAGGTTCATCGAAAGGTTTGCTTCAACGAACTTCATAACTAATTCTAGAGGAACCAATTCGCCACTAGTTATGCATTCCTTAATCCTGTTAGCCTCTCTGCTTCTTGGGGTCTCAGGGGGCTCTGCTGCTGCTCTCAAAAATTTACCTAAACTGACGTGGGCCCAACCTACAAGCAATGAAATCGACTTACAATCATGAAACAAAATTAGCGCCAGATATGAATTAAGTAGAAAAAGCATTTTTAAGTCTTTTGCTGGTTGTTTTCATTAAATCATACTTGGAATAGAATTATGTATGAAATAACCCTGGATTGTCACAGAAACTTTCACGCACGACATCAATATTGTGATTTGAACGCATAATCATTAACTCTTCGCAGCTCGACTTTCTCCTTCTCCAGAAACTCCTTCTTATAGGTATATTTACCTATACCACAGAATGGCCAATGAATGACATTCGTGAGCTCTCTTTGGCAAGTGAGCTTCGTTTCCTTTGATTCCCGAATGGCCGGGAACACAGGTAAAAAGACCTTATTTTTCTTGCCAACCTCATTGAGTTTGTTTCGGCACTCCCAGATCATCTTTGAGTCAATGACGTAGGAGCTCAGTGCTTTAATAGCAGTTTCACTATCTGAGTGTATGGCAATATCGTACTTCTGATAGGGTCTTACTAGATTTATATCTAGACAACTTTCAATAGCTAAGATTTCCGCTTGAAAGACGCTCATACAGGAGCCTAGCGACGATGCACACTTGGTACTTGGCCCGTATATCCCAGCGCCAGCTCCTGTAGAGGTTTTGGAACCATCTGTATACCATTTTACGGTATTTTCTTCGAGATTATAGTCGGTGTATTCCGGTTCCCATTCCTCCCTACTCCTACTTAGCAATGAAGTTTTTATCAGAACTTACTTTCTTGATCATTACATCACTGGGGAGGTAAATCTTGCGTCAATCTTGATGGGTCACCCTCTCATAATACTTTAGGAAAAAATAGAATGAATGAATCCAATTGTTCGTTCAGCTTGTATATTTTCCTACATCTTCTGTCATTCTGTTATAATCAGATCTGCTTTCAGTTGTGTACCGGGTTTTTCACTATAATTTGACCCCCCTTTAACTTTGTTACTGAAGGAGATACAAAAAAAATGTTTCGTATAAAAGTTTCACGAAATCCACTGAGGTTTTTTTATATGAGTCCAAAAACTGAAATATATACAGGGTGACCAACATATTGATGGCAACTTCATTTTTTCAAATGGAACACCTGTATATTTTTCCATATTTGGTTAGCTCTTTTCCCCTGATTTCGAATATGTAACATATGTTGGTCTATCTTTCTTATTCTGAGCACCACAGAGTTTCAAATTTCAATTACCATAGGCATAGCGTTTTGGAAGTTCGTGAATATTTAAGTGGCCAATTTGATCTTTGGATTGGTAATGGCGCACCCATTTATGGACACCAAATAGTCCCGATTTAACACCGTTGGACACGTTTTTATAGCCGTTCCTGAAGGAAAAAATTTACTTCAGCAATAATGACAATCAATGAAAGCGGAGAATAATATTAATGATATAAAATCAACCAATATTAAATCCATAATTCGGAACTAATCCCGTCAACGCACTAAGAATAATAATAATATTGTAATGATTAGAAACAAATTTTGAAGCTTTAATTTCTGACTTGAATCAGAGCCATAATAATGCTATCAAAAATAGTCTGAACAACTTGAGACAACTATATGAACTATGTGTATTGAATGAAGGTGGTCATTTTGAGCAATTTCTTCAGTTGATGTTATTCTTACCATACTACCATAGCTAATCATTTTTCATTGGTTAAGTAATTGTTGAGTATTCATTCTAAAATAATACTTTTAAGTAGATTGTTTGGATATAAAGAATTTCGTAGGTATTCCATATATTTTTTTATTCGGTTTCATAATTTCAAAACTTTGAAACTCTGAAAATTGAAGAGACACATCCACATACGCATTTAAATTCGAGATCAGGAGGAAATAGCCTATCAAAAAAAGGAAGAATATACAGGGCAGGGTATCCCATTTGAAAAAACATAGTTGCATTCAATGTTGTTTACCCTGTATATCTTCCCATTGACGTTATTATAACTCCAAAAATGAGCATTTTCAGTAAACGCATTCTGCCACTTCTAAAATGATTACAGATCTTGGTAGGTGGTTCTTGAAATTTGAAACTCTGTGGTTCTCAGAATAAAAGAGATAGACCCACATATGTTACATATTCGAAATCAGGGGAAAAAGAGCTAGCCAAACATGGAAAAATATACAGGGTGTTCCATTTGAAAAAATGAAGTTGCCATCAATATGTTGGCCACCCTGTATATATTGCAGTTTCTGGACTAGTATCAAAAAAACCTCAGTTGATTTAGTGAAACTTTTATATGAAACATTTTTTTGTATCTCCTTCAGTAACAAAGTTAAAGGGGGGGTCAAATTATAGTGAAAAACCCGGTACATCACAAAATTGATCAAATTCTTCTCATTTCATTGATACTAACTGTATCTCTTGAAGCTTGGGAACAAAGAGTTGCCTTATTGCTTCCTGGCCCTCCGATCACCCAGATAACTGGGGGCCATCCATTTTTCACTGGTGTTGAATACGCCTCTGCATTATTACCGTTCACAGATATTATTTGAGTTTTTGGCCGCTCTAGCTCGCTTTGATTTCTTTCAGGTTCTTTTCCTTGTGTTATAGAGGCGAAAGATTGCTACAAGAAAAATAAAGTCATGAAAGAGAGATGAAACAGCTTCGAATACTCTAGGTTGTCAAGTTCTTCGATTTCACTTTCGTGTTCTCATTAGTTAATTACTCTATCTACAAATGTATTCTAAATAGATTGATAGCCACTGAACATACACAAAAAACAATACAAGTTTATCCAGCAACAACTGATTATCCAAAACGAGAATACATAGTAAAGAGACAAAAGAGATATTCATCATGCCAAAAATTTTCTAAAAATCCTTGAAACTTGCTGTGAAACAACTGGTACTTTCAAGCAAAAACGAAATGATACTGAAAATGAAACAAGAAAATGTAAATAGGTATGTGTCATTTGTGTGTTTTTAATGGCAATAATATTAGGCTGTCGTGAAAAAATTTTCTTTGGTAACTTTATACTTATATATCATTCTCATTTTTTTTGGGTAATGCACTATCAACTGTAGTTATCTCTTTTCTTCTTGAATTATGTATACAGGGTGTTTACTTTTAAAGTGGATAATTGAGGGGTGATTATACAAGTGATTTGCAACAAAAAATGTCATATAACTTAGGTCGAAATGTTTTCTGCACACAGATTCTATCATCTTGTAGCAAATTTATTGCCCTTTCCGAATATGAGGTCAAATTCGATGAGACTAAAAGGAAAACTGAATAATGATCATTTTAGTGGAAAAACTTGAAATTCTTCGTGAAATCAAGAAAACTTAAACTGAAGAATAACCGTAAACATTTCGAACATGTGGTATATGACATTTTTTGTTGGAAATCACTTTTACAGGGTGTTAAAAAAAAAGATTCCCTCTCTAGTATAGATAGAAAACCGAAAAATTATTGTGGTTTGTTTAGAGAAAAATTTTCGTTGCGCCATCCGTATTCAAGATAGAGGGCGCTATTTACACGGTTCGTAGCAAATAGTATTGAACACAACTTTTTAAATATTAGGTTCATTGAGCAAAATTTCAAGTGGACTTTAACATTTAAGTTTACACCAAAAAGGTACTTTTGCAAAAACTCGATAATGTGTATCGTTTTCGAAATATTTTGATTTGGAAATTATGAAGTGACATCCGATGTAATTTGGAAATAAAAATATTTCGCAAACGGTACACAATATCAAGTTTTTTAAAGAGTACCTTTTGGTGTAAAATCAAATGATGTTCAAGTTCATTTGATATTTCGCTCAAAAAATATAATATTTAAAAAGTTATGTTCAATTACTATTTGGTACGAACGGTGTAAAAAGCTTCTTTTATCTTTAATACGGATGGCGCTACGAACATTTTTTACTGAACAAACCACAATTATTTTTATTTTTCGGTTTTCTATCCACCCTAGAGAGGGGATCACCTTTTTTTGAAACACCCTGTATAATCACCCTCGAAGTTTGTCCACTTTAAAATTAGTTACTCTGTATAATGTAGTTTCTTACCCTAGTGGGAAGTTCTGTAGATACATCTCCTGGTACGGGAGCAACTTTTCCATTACTGAAAACAGGAGGATTATCTTGTTGACCCAATATCCGAAAAATACCTGATTTGAAGTCACTATAAACTTCCGTGGGATGACGTTCGCCATTTATCTGAAAATTTTCAGAAGCTACTCATTTAGGTAGATCTACTTCATTTAAAGCTCTATTTCAAAAAAATTTAATGCTTATAGTTTTCCGGATTAGAAGAAAAAACGTCGGATGACTTATCAAATCTTCGTTTCAAGAGCTCAAAAATGCGGTTTTTCGAGCCGATTTGTGAGAGCTCGCATTGTCGTGACAAAAAATGATCAGTGGTTGATTCTCCTCATTCCTTGAAAGAAAATTGGCAAACATGGATAGGCGGAAAAAAAGTTTTCACGTAGTTGGAAAAGCCACATTCCTGGACCATGTGTTGCTACTAGTCTTAGCAATCTTCACAGTCGCCTCTAGGAATGTTATAGGCTTTTCCTTTTCCAGTTAACAAATGTCTATTCAAATATTAAGAAAGGAAAATCACAAAACACGATAAATCTAACATCAAAATTCAAATAGAACCAAGCAGTTCCTAAAAATGATTTTCCATGAATGTGAGGCACCGAGGTTCCATTATAATAAGCACTTCAGCAGAGAAGATTCTAAATTAAACATGTTTGATCCAGTTCGAAGTCAGTTCGTGATTATACGTCTCCTTTAATATCTGAATAATTTATATCAGTTTGTCATTATGTTTTTCCTTTATATCTATAAAGCCGATCTACCCATTTTGTTGACATCACGACGAGCTAACGTCGATATATCGATCGGAAAAAGCTCTTTACCGGAGAAATTCAGCCGTTTTCCCGTCCTACTGACTATGAATTGGATGCATGACCAGTGCGAGTAACTGAACATTCAATCTGTGAGAAATTGATTATGACGAAGAAAGGCTTTTATTACTGTACTGATGTCATCCGTTTATTTTTCGTTATGCTTTTTGATGTTGTGGCAACATTTTTTCACTACTTTTTCTGAAAACTCATCAGTTCGACACTCCTGTCAATGATGGAATATCATGAGCATTTGGTTATTGTGTTCATATTCATTTCAACTAACTAACAGATACCAACAGATTTTCATCTGATATTCCTGAGAATAAGAAGGCTTAAAATACAGGGTTTTTCTTTTAAGTTGGCCTATTAGACTTTTTAGGAGAACTGGTGAATATTTCGTTCTGAAATTTTTGGTGCAGCCCTGAGGGTGAAGGAACTCTTCGCCTAAAATATTTTCAAGTCGAGTGTTGCCACGTCTATCTCAAACGCATATCTACTTTCTTATTTCAAATGGAACTACCTATATTTTATATTTTCATTTATGTATCGATTCAATACCGAATTCGCAGTATAACCCACTAAAAAAATTTCTCTGCTATGCACTGTTGCCAAGTTATTCACAAATTCCTGAAACTTTTGGCATTTGCATTGCCAGTTTGGAAATGCAATATCTCGATTATTTTTTATGCGAACGGAACCAAACTCAGCAGTCTCATAGTAAAGACTCCATGCATTCATGTGGTATATTCAGTATTTTGATACATCGTAAGGTTTTTCGAAGATATTGCTCCGAAAATGTGAAACTCAAAATTGAAATATTTCGAAATTTTCAAATGGCAACCCCATATTTATTTTACAGCATTCGATTCGAAATGAAAAATGAATGGCAGTCTCCTCTTAAGGCGCCTACAGACGACATGGCAAGCCTCGGCCAACGTTTGTTCGTTGCAACGCGAATCATTGACGCATCGTGTGTACGCAAAACTTTTGGCAAGGCGAATCGAACGCTGGCGCTGGCCAGGGCTCGCCTATAAATGCGGCTACAGACGGCTTGGCAAGCCTCGGCCAACGTTTTAGCGAACTTTTATAGACACGTTGGTTTTCGCTCGACATTCGTGCATCGATGACGGTACACATCATAGACTACGATACACATACGAAACATTCGTATTTTCGTATTTCATTTTTCTATAACTTTTTCATTTGGTGGTAGCTCTGCGACCGTGTAAACGAATTGAGTTTGTAGGAAGGGCGAGTATTTTAATACATTTACATGAAGAATGGATTTCGGAAAAACATACACACAATTTTCAATATATCCCTATATTTTTTGAATTTCTCGGAAATAAGGGCTTTCGAAAAAAGTAAAAGGCGCTCAAGCACTGTCAAACGAAGATCTATAAGTACCTGGGAAAAGGGTGTCCCAGGAATAACTGTACAAGGTATCCCAAAATGCTTGAATTTGGCTGTTTCTGGTACTTCTAGACTAGATAGGTGAAAATGTTGAAAGGGGTCCCTGGCTCGATTTCCATGAAAACACCTTTACCTAGTGGAAGCCATTTCACGATATTGTTTTTAAGTTAAACCAAATTTCGATATCTCATCGATTTCGATTATCGATCACAGTTTTTGACACAAAATTCCAAACACCCTGTGATGATATGTATGAAATTTAAAAGATGCATGACGTTTCCACATTCTTCTACTTTGATGTTATGAGAACGGTTCACGCTCAGGATGTTGAGAATAAGAAAAATGAACCTAATACTGACTACGAATATTTGACTTTTTTTCAGTTTTCCATCGATATTTTGAAAAGTTATTGAAAAAATATAATAATTTTAATGTGAATGTATTCAGAATTGAATACTCAATTATATCAGAGAGGAAAAAATTGAAAAAAAAATTTTTGAACAAATATATTTTCGCTCCCTGTATAACTGGAAGCGCTCAAGCTTTAAAAATATTTTAGCTCAGTAGAGAATTCCGTACAATATTATAATTCCAATTTTCAAATTTCAAATATGTCAACTTCTCCAGAAACGTCTAATAGGCCACTTGGCCACTTGGGACACCCGATATTTGTTTTTCCGAAATTCTAAAATTTCTAGAATCCGATAGAAACACCGCAATATTTTTTTTTATATGGAGGGTTTCAAACAAAAGTAGAAGATGGTGAAACATATTCAAAAAATGGCCAATCCTCAGAATTTTCATATTAATTTCCGACATCTTTGCCTTACTAGCTTCATTGCGCTCAGCGTGTCGTGTGTACTGTGATCAAATTCAATTCGATGATTATACTATTTTCAATTTATCTATGTTTCAAAAATCATATACACTGGCGAGTTTCAACAAATCCCTTTGATGTGTGTCAAAATTATCGCCTTCTAGGCGAACCCTGACCAGCGCCAGCGTGAAGTTCGCTTTGTCATATGCTTTGCATACACACGATGCGCCAACGTTTGAACGAGCGGCCGTTGCCATGCCGTCTCTATCGAACGCTGAAACGATCGGACGTTGGCCGAGACTTGTCATGCCGTCTGTAGCGGCGTTTTTGGGGCGGCATGGCAAGCCTGGGCCAACGTCCGCTCGTTCAAACGTTCGCCTTGCTAGGCGAACCTTGCCAGCACCGACGTGGGACTCGCCTTGCCATATGTTTTGCATACACACGATGCGCCAACGTTGGAACGAGCGGACGTTGGCCGAGGCTTGCCATGTCGTCTGTAGGCGCCTTCTCACTAATTATTTATTTTGGATAGTTTTCGAATGAGATGAAAAACTCTGAAATTTTTCAGTATTTATGGTTCATGATCTATGGTTCTGTTTACGATGAAATGGTTCTATGATTATGGCGTGAATTGTTGAAGTAGATTCTATGGTTGAAATCTTTAAAAGTATTCGATGATCATGGATGTCATAGAAAAAAGTTTACCCATATTATTCAAAGACGATTCGGGTTGTTTCACAATTCACGGGGAATGCCAAAAAATTATTGAAAGAACCTGTAGAACCTTTAACAATCGTTATTCACATTTAGCACGAATGATCGGAAAAGAAATTCCAAAAATTGTTTAGACTTTCTGTAATCCTGGCCCTATGTTTATGACCCCAAGAATAGGATTCATTCCGAAAATTCACTTAATAATCACACAGCATTATGTCCATTGAACATGACTATAAAAACTGAAAAATTTCAGTATTTTTCATCTCATTTGAAAACTGTCATAAATAAATAATTAGTGAACATAAGGCCAGGATTACAGAAAGCCTAAACAATTTTCGGAATTTCTTTCAAGTCATTCTTGCTAAATGTGAATAACGATTTTTGAAGGCATTTCCCGTGAATTGTGAAACAACCCGAATCGTGTTTGAATAATATGGGTAAACTTTTTTCTACGGCATCCAAGATCATCGAATACTTTTTATGATTTGAACCATAGAATCTACTTCAACAATTCACGCCATAATCATAGAACCTTTTCGTCGTAAACAGAACCATAGATCATGAACTATAAATACTGAAAATTTCAGTATTTTTCATCTCATTCGAAAACTATCCAAAATAAATAGTTAGTGTAAGAGGAGACTGCCATTCATTTTTTATTTCGAATCGAATGCTGTAAAATAAATATGGGGTTGCCATTTGAAAATCTCGAAATATTTCAATTTTGAGTTTCACATTTTCGGAGCAATATCTTCGAAAAACCTTACGATGTATCAAAATACTGAATATACCACATGAATGCATGGAGTCTTTACTATGAGACTGCTGAGTTTGGTTCCGTTCGCATAAAAAATAATCGAGATATTGCATTTCCAAACTGGCAATGCAAATGCCAAAAGTTTCAGGAATTTGTGAATAACTTGGCAACAGTGCATAGCATAGAATTTTTTTCAGTGGGTTATACTGCGAATTTGGTATTGAATCGATACATAAATGAAAATATAGGTAGTGTAATGAAGCGTTTTTTTTTGCTCATTACTATAGCCGCTAAATATACCACAATAATTGACTACTGGTAAAACAGTACGATATTATTCCGTCCATGGTAATAATTTCCGATCACCGTATATATCATTCATGTCGATGTCGAGGAAAATAAACCGAAGCAAGAATAATTTCGTTCCGAAATTGTTCGTTTGGGTCCCTCTCAATTCGGACATCCCCCGTATACCGTTTTACGATGTTTCTGACTGAGAGTGACCGCGTCTTTATTACTTTCTCAAGATGTCTGCTCAGAGAATTAGACGCTCCGTTAATAATATTGTGAATTATAATAATTCACATTATTATTTTAACCGTCCGTTTATTTATTTTCTCGACGATGAAACATGAAAATGATACCGAATTATTACCAGAAAAATTCCATTCAGTTCAATTTCATTCCGTTAATTTTACCCAATAAATAAATGAATTGAAAAATTGAGAAATTCGGAATATTATAATACGAAATAAATTATTTCAATTTCGATTTCCAACCTATGTAGAAAAACACCAGTCCGAGATGCAGTTTGTTATTTACCGTTTTTTTTCTACATATGCTGCTCGTGTTTTTCAGAGGTTGGGAATTTGATAGAGAAATTGTCCGCCGTTTTAATTCCGATTTTAACCGAATATTCCGAAAATGGAGTTTTGGCAGAAGTGGCCAATCCGAGAGCACCGTTTTAACCCCGCCGTCGAATTTTCTGGAATTTTGACGCATGTCTTGGTCGGTGGGGGACATGCCGTTATAACCAAAATTCGCCCGAAAATCAGTCATTCAGCTCCGAGTTTTGTATCGCTAACTAGTTGACGTTAATTTCTTCGCTCTAAAGTTAAATTCTTTTACCTAAATTTTTCTTAAATTAACTTTTGTTTGAAAGTGATAATACTACTATCGGAAACTCATTTTCGTTTTCAAAAACAAGAGAATTAAAATCAGTTTATACCAGTGAAACAGAGGTAAGGCCTTTTTGGGCTTTGAAATACTTAATTTGGCTATTTTACTTTACTGTGTTCCCTTTTTTTTCCGACCCTGCTCCTATAAAGTTTTTACACGACAGAATTCCGTTAAATTGTTCCGTTCATACAGAGTGTCTTAAGTAGAATTTATTTTTCATTTTTTTTATTTTCCGTTTCCGTCCGTCCCCAGGGCACTAGGTGAGGTGTGGTTGGCTATTGCGGCTTAAGCACGACTGGCAACCCATCTAAACTGGTGCAAGGGTGTGACCCGACCTGTAGATATTATTATTTTTTTCATTTTTTTTATTTTCCGTTTCCGTCCGTCCCCAGGGCACTAGGTGAGGTGTGGTTGGCTATTGCGGCTTAAGCACGACTGGCAACCCATCTAAACTGGTGCAAGGGTGTGACCCGACCTATAGATATTATTATTTTATTATTTCTTTTTATTTTCCGTTTCCGTCCGTCCCCAGGGTACTAGGTGAGGTGTGGTTGGCTATTGCGGCTTAAGCACGACTGGCAACCCACCTAAACTGGTGCAAGGGTTTGATACCGACCTGTTGATCTTATTTTTTTTTATTATTTCTTTTTATTTTCCGTTTCCGTCCGTCCCCAGGGCACTAGGTGAGGTGTGGTTGGCTATTGCGGCTTAAGCACGACTGGCAACCCCCCTAAACTGGTGTAAGGGTGTGACCTGACCTGTTATATTTTTTTTATTTTATTTTGAATCAGTTTTCCGGTTCCGAACCTATTTTTATCTGTGGACACAAGTAAAAATTTCTGTCGTGTACGTAATTGAACACAGTAAGGTACCTGTAGTTTCCAGACAGCCAACCGATAATTCAGATTACTGATTACCTGTTTAAGTGTATGCTCTCTTGCTGAAGAAATATATCTGTTTCTGTGTTTTATTATATTACCTGCTTTTACCGTTTATTTTACATTGCTCTTACCGTTTATTTTTTTTACCTGCTCTCACCGCTTACTTATTTATTTTTACCTGCTCTCACCGCCTATTTATTTTTACATCGCTCTCACCGCTTATTTCACCTGCTCTCACCGCTTGTATCACCTGCTCAGTTTGCTCACCGCTAAAGACCGCTTATTATTTTGAATTTCAGGTTGGAAGAACAACAGTGACACGCATTTTCTTGTTATTTGAATTATATTTTATTTTATTTTTGTATTTTGGAATATTTCTTGATTTATTTATTGTAAATATAATTGTGTATATTGTAAATAAATTGTATATATATTTTTGTGTGTTTTCTTCACCCTGAAGGTGAGCAGACTTGATACTCGTTGGTTATTTGATAGACTCTACTCAATCGCTAAGAACTCAGATTGAACCGAGCCCTTCTCCAACTGTGTAAAAGCTACCCAGGCTTAGGTAAGTGAACGACGTCATCAAGGAGTTGTGACCTTGAGGAAAATTATCACAACTGGCGCCCGAGGAAAAGAAACCGAAACCGTAAATCATCAGCAGGGAAAAAAAGGTCGTCACAGTAGTTCCATTTGAAATAAGAAAGTAGATATGCGTTTGAGATAGACGTGGCAACACTGTCGACTTGAAAATATTTTAGGCGAAGAGTTCCTTCACCCTCAGGGCTGCACCAAAAATTTCAGAACGAAATATTCACTAGTTTTCCTAAAACGTCTAATAGGCCAACTTAAAAGGAAACCCCAGTATGTATCTTTGAGAAACGCCATAACCACTCCTTCAAAAGAGAAGGCACAACAAGCTTTATTGTTGCCAAAAAACGAGTTAAGGTTGCTTACAGGGCTTCCCACAGGCCACTGTTTTATGAGATATTACCTATATCACCTTAACAAGATCGGAAAGGAAAACTCCGATATCTTTAGCTTATGAGGATGGGCCTCATAAACCACCGACACAAATTAGTATTGGCACCAACCAGACTTACTCTATACTGAGTTGTTGCCAGGAGGCTACATTCCTTATCAAAATGTAGCAGAAAAAATCACAATTTAACTAGAAACAAGCGCAAGAATCACAATTCTTCCAGAAAATTCAACGATTGTCAATTTTGATGTAAGGTGGTAGTAATATGGCGCATCTAATACAACGTTTATTTCAATTATGGCTACTCTATGTCTATGGTACTAATCGACCACGATGGAATTAAACCAACCACAGATAAAACCCTGTGATTCAATCCCGTTATCTGATTGGCACGCCCATGCAAACCAATGTCATTCCTAAACGATCTGCCGCCAAATGTAGCTTCTAAATTCCGTTGCCTCTCACTTTATTAAAAAATATATTTAAAGAAGTGGATCCTTAAAATTAACCCGAACAAAAAAAATCGCAGTATATTTCAACATGATAAATAAGAAGAGAGAAAGAAAGAAAGAAAGAGATAAGAAATCTCATGATAGAAAATGAGAAATAAAAGTGGGAAAAACGATAGTAAATGTCTAGGACTAATCTTGGACGAATAGCTAAACCAAACAACTTGAAAAAACCAAGAAGAAGACATTGACGAAATTTCTTAACATGACATGATAATGGAGGTACTCACCGTAAGGAGAAGTCCATTTTGATCAAAATAATCCGCTACTGGTGTTACATTTTTATAAAAATTATTCAATTCCATACGAGCTAAGGATAATACCACTTGTCCTAATTTGGCACCATAGTCTATTTGTCTTTCCAAAATCTTTTGTCTCCACGAAATCAAAATTGCTCCACTCACCATTTGGATCTGAGAAAAAAACATTTCGAAGATGACTAAGTAAAATCAGCTGCAAAACTGCTGTTAAGTACGCGCTGTACTAAAGTTGAAAATGAAACGCTTGTGGTAGATATTAAAGTTGTTATAATATTATTGTTTCATTAATCATTCTTTATTTTATTGATTTTCATGATTATTTGACAGTAGAAATAAAATTTGTTTTATTCTTTTCAAGATAACGTATTCAGAAATAGAACTGATTTTAATTGATATTCATAATTATAGATAAGAAACGATGGGATAATCCGTAAAAGCCATGACGAAAGGTAGATATACTTATTAAAAAACTCTGTGATTTTTATGTAATGAATAAATTATAGCCCAAATCTCGAAATTGGGAAACGCGAATTCATACTTACTTTTTCCGAGTATTCTACCACATCCCTCATGTTTCTAGGATATCCAGATATAACATAAGTTTTAGCTTTAATAGCCATTTTCATTTCTAGCATGAGCACTTCGGTAACGGTTTTACTGGATAATAATGCGAAATCTTTCATATCTGCAAGAAATTATTGATTTTATGCTTCATAATTAGGATACCTATATAGAGCCATTTGATATATTATTTGTATTTTGTCTAAAATGCAGTATAATCTTTTGGGAGTCTTGAAAGGACAAACATATTTCACCATAAATCGCAAAAATGGTGAATGCGCAACATGTTATAGCTATTACTTTGAATTGATGAATTGAAGTAAAATGATGAAATAGTATATAACATTACTAGCAAGGTAAGAGGGTTTTTACTTGCGAATGGAGGATATAATTGACGAGCCGCAGGCTAGTCAGTTACCTCCTTGAGCCAGTAAAACCCGTTACCTTGCGTGTATTGTTTTATATTTTATTTGTTTCTCGTTTGTAAAAAGGTGAGATAAATTCCAAAAAAATCTCAATAATTTGTCGCAAATGTCGTAAGCTATTTATGATTATTTATGACATCGGAAAATTATGACAACTGTCAGTGGCTTTACGAGAGGGAAGTCATTCGAGAATATTTGCTAATTTCTGACGAAAAGGGCCAGATCCAAGGTATGAATATCGTTTTTCAATACTTTTATAACGTTTAATACTAAAAATATTTGTTCAAGGAACGATGAAATTAGAAGGATAAATGAAATTAGAAGCAAGTACGTGAAAGGAAAGAGAATAGATACGAATAAAACAAGGCACGAATATCGTTTTTGAATAGTTTGAGAACGTTTATTGAGAAATACATTTGTTCCAGGAACTCTGAGATTAAAAGAATAAATTAAATTAGAAGCAAGTACTTGACAACTTTCAATGTAAATAATACTACTAACTTGTAAAAGTTTTACAAGTTAACTGTCAATTTTACAAGTTAGTGACTTGAAAAAATAAACGTCCTTGATTAATATTGTGTTTTTGGAAACTGACGTTTACAAATGAGAAACAAATAAAATTATTTAAACATATTTTTTTCTTACTGGAGAATCGTTTAAAGGGAAAATATAAGGGTGCAATTCAGAAAAAATATCTGTGGATAGTTTTTCTAAAGGTGGAACAAAGCCAGAGTCTGAAAGAGTGTTTGATGCCATTCGAAAAACTTCTCTTATGAACTTTCTACCTTATCTGAGAGTCGAGATATTTGCTGTACGGGTATTTTCGGACACCCTGTACGATTTTGATACTAATTATAACTTAGTGATGGCATTTATCTAATTTAATTGAATTGGGCCTTTTGCAATTGACCGTTTATTTCAGGGGCAAATAAGTCCATTCATTTCATGACATAAATGTCATTAATCATCTCTCGATAGCGCAATCCATTCACCGCAAGTGTTGCTTCAGCCGGACCATAAACCGCACCAAAAAGTCACGCGTTGAGGAGGTGCCATTTGCCACTGTTAGAATAGCAAGCCTTAGACTTTCAGCCATAACACAAGAAAAAGTTGCTTCGTCTATGTTTTTCCGATTGCTCTCTTTCAAGAAAATTTAATTTCTTTTATAACACATCTGGAATTCAAATTTCATAGCACAATTATGGATTAATGCCTTAAATAACAAATACCTGCAAAATTATTTATTTTCGTTCATCAAACCGTCGATGGAAAAGCTTTCAAAAATGTGTTTGTATTTGTAAACAAATATCAAAACAAACTATTTGTCAATTGTCGATCTTTTAGCTCTAGATCGTTCGACAATTCCAGATTTGTCAGACATATCTGAAGACACGTGACAAAAATCTGTCCGATCTGAGATGTAATTGCCGAACGCGTCTAAAGGCTTTTCAACAATAACTATTGGGTTTTTCGAGCCCCCAGGTGCGACAATTTTGCTTGTTGATGAAGCCACCGAGGTGGAAGTGGACCTTATCACTCAAGATGATTTTTCTATGGAATTCCGGATCATTTTCATGCATTTCAAAGACCCAATCAGTAAAGACACGACAATGTTGATGATCGGCGGGCTCGTATTCTTGTGTTAACTGAACTTTATAAGCCTTAAAACCCAAATCTTTATGCAAAATACGGTGAAATGACGTTTGTGGAATGCCTAATTCCAAAGAACGACGAGGAATTGACAAACCTGAGTTTTCTTCACACTTTCGGCAATAGCATCAATATTCTCGGCTGTTCTTGAGCCACGTGCACGGGTTTTATTCTACACATCACTAACTTGTTCCAACAGCTCGAATTTTTCCACCAATTTCTCTATTGCTGTTCGACAAGGTGCTTCACGACGACCCAAAAATGTTCGAGTTTTACGAACAGTCTTTGCGAAATTTTCACCATTTTTATAGTGAATTTAAATAATTTCAATGCGTTCTTAAAGAGTGTATCGTTTCATTTTTATGAATGCAATTATAAATCAAGAATGCATTTCAACCTTTCCAGATGTTATTTCCATTTCACATTCTTTGCATCACTCCCTACGATAATACTCGTACCGTAGCTAATAGATACCTTATTTCAGCTATGCCTAACGAAAACATTGTCCTATCTATTCTTTCATTTGTCGTGACGATATCGAGTTAAGTGTGTTGTCTATTGAAATATACCTTGTCTTTTACAGCAGACACAAACGAATTGAAATTTTCTCCAAAGCTTTGTGTGGGTACAATGAAAACATATCGAATTCAGTGACTGTGGTCACGAACCTCCCATTTATGAATAAGCTTTTAGCATCATTGCCCTAGTCATGAATTATGGTATCACATTAGGATTTTCAGACTTATTTTTTTTTGACCTGCATTCACCCTGTCTTGATCGATCAAAATATGTCCTAATATGTCGATAATAAAAGAGGAAACTAGTTCATTCCTAATGATATCAGAGTGGAAAATTTTCTGAAAAATTGTACGCCTTTGGCGATAATGACGCTTTTACGGAGATATAATAAATATAAATATATAAATAAACCAAATATTGTCAAAAACAGTAGAATATCTTTTTGTTCTGGGAACACCGTTTTGTATAAGTCGATGTTAACTTGAGATGACCTTGAGGAGTCGGCGAAGACATACTTTAACATTCTTTGAAAGATGTCTAGATATAAATCTATAGAAAGAAACTATCAGAAGTGTGATATAGTCATACACTAAGATAGTCAAGCTGCTATTAAACCACTGATGAGCTCCTACGTCATCGACTCTAAAATGATCTGGGAGTGCCGGAACAAACTCAATGAGGTAGGCAAGAAAAATAACGTCTTTTCAATCTGGGTTCCCGGCCACTCGGGAATCAAAGGAAACGAAGAGGCCAATACACTTGCCAAAGAGGGCGCAGGAATGTCACTTATTGGCCCAGAACCCTCCTGTGGTATATGTGAAAGTACCTATAAGAAGGAGTTTCTGAAAAAGGAGAAAGCCGAGAGGGAAAAAACTCTGGCGGAATCTCCCAGGGATGGATAATTCCACTAAGTTCCTTCGGAACTTTGAAAGATCCAAAAGATATCTGGATGTTGGTAAGAAGCAATTACACCTCCTCACTGGCTTTCTTACAGGACACTGTCGCCTCAGGAAGCACCTGTTGAGGATGGAATTATCAGACACTGACGAGTGTAGGTTCTGTGGGGAGGAGGAAAAAACCCCCATTCACCTAGCCTGAAGAGAGAATGCATTGGGCGAGAAACTTGTAAGACTGAGGAACTAGCCTCGTTGAAGCCTTCGCAGTTATTAGATTTCATTAGATCTCTGGAACTGGAAGGCGAGCTGTGAAGACTTTGGTCAGGACAGCTCTGTAAGGGGGCACAATAGAATTTAAGGTCGCAGTGAACTGACACCCCTTTTTAGCTTTTCAGCTCTGATGATGGCCAAATCTTTCGGCATACCCTGTGTAGCGTTCTTCATCATTCACGTTATCGACGTACCTAATAACATTAATGTTTCCAAAACAAAAATACGAAGTACATATTACATTCAGAACAATAATCCTGTTAACATGCATTAGTGTTTTGAATGTAATACTTCGTATTTTTGTTTTGAAAACATTATTGTTATCTTGAAGTATAATCTGTTTCCCGATGCAGTAAATTTTTTATGCTAAATATTTTCATTTTTAATAAATAATCCAAGATACATTTTTAATGAGACTGGTAGTTTACTCACCATTTCCTATTGCATACTGTTGTAGTAAATCTGTCATATTAATATGCGTTATTCCCTTATTTTCTTGCATTAAATTATCACAGTGAGTCACTTTCCACTTCCAGGACCACCTTGAAAAAAGTACACCTGTTTAGAATGATTTTCCTAAGAGAGTCAGTTGGCTCAGCAATTATATGCTAAATACCCAATATAAAATATAATAATAATAATAATATAAATGGTTTTCTTTTTAGGTTGACATTCGAAAACTATCCAAAATAAATGATTAGTGTGAAAAGAGACTGCCATTCACTTTTTATTTCAAATAAATATGCGGTTGCCATTTGAAAATCTCGAAATATTTCAATTTTGAGTTCCACATTTTCGGAGCAATATCTTCGAAGAACCTTACGATGTATCAAAATACTGAATATACCACATGAATGCATGGAGTCTCTACTATGAGACTGCTGAGTTTGGTTCCGTTCGCATGAAAAATATTCGAGATATTGCATTTCCAAACTAGCGAATTGCTATTGAACGATACATAAATGAAAATAAAGGTAGTTCCATTTGAAATAAGAAAGTATATATGTGTTTTAGATAGATGTGGTAACACTGTTGACTTGAAATATTTTAGGCTAAGAGTTCCTTCATCCTCAAGGCTCCACCTAAAATCTCAGAACGAAATATTCACTATAGTCCGTTCACGAAAGGTTGAGCACATAGTAGGCGTTTCTTTATTTATCTAAAGTTTGCAGTATTTACTGTCATAAAGTAAAATAAAGTCAAAGTTGCCGAATGTACTCGGCCTCGTCCGACGAGCCTGCGAGTTATCAGACAACTCTATGCAATATTGACAACATTGCGTATCAATCTGACAAGAAAATAAAGAATTAACCTAAAATTTTAATATACACAGTAGAATATGTCAAATTTCCATGGCCAACTGACGGCTCAACCTTTAGTGAACGGAGTATAGTTCTCCTGAAACGTCTAATAGGCCAACTTGAAAGGGAAACCCTGTATGTTGACGTCAATTTATAGATGATGGAACATTCATTGAAATAATATTTGTGCTATTTTGATCATATTCGCTTCTTTTGTTCAAAGTTTCGGCCAGCAGTCTTCAGGAAAAACGCTTTAGACTTTTAACATTCAGAAAATCAACGTTCATCACTTTTTGAAAATGATTGTCATTTTTGACAGTTTTCAGAAAGAAATCATCGATGGCTTGTATCGATTTTTGTTTAAGGAGAAAAACGAAAAAGTAGAAAATTGATGTGAGCAGCTTTTATATTGATCGCAAGGACCCGCTAAGTGTTCCTTCTGTGGATTTTGAAAATATCTTCAATAATATGAACACCTAAAGATTGACAATATAATAAACCACACTAATAGCGAATGCTGACGATGTCTGGTCGAAAGATTGAATACCGGAGAAGAAAATAGTATATTATACAGGGTTTCTATAAATGATTGTAACAGCTCAGTTGGCTTTGGATTATGCAAACCACAGAATTCTGTGATCATGCTTTGCTCTGATTGGTTAGAGATTGGTATTCTATAATTCAAAGCCAACTGCGCTGTTACAATCATTTATAAAGACCCTGTATTATAAGGATTAAAAGTGCATATTTTTTACGAGCAATATTTGCAGTTGCGAGGCACAGCCGAGCGAATGCAAAATTGCCAGTAAACAAAGGCACTTTTAGTCCGTATAATATATACTATTTTTTCTCCAACCAAGCCAAAATTAAAATGAATTTGGCGATAGCAAGTTGGTAGTCAGGGATATCTGGTATTGTTGGTGCATATTAATTGTCAAGTAGACGTCAAATGCAATTACTTTTAATCCAAGGATTAAAAGTAGCGTTTTTAATCCTAGGATTGAAAGTGTTGCTAAGCAACGAGCAGATTTTTGTACGGTAAGGGAATTTATGACTTCTGCACCTGAAAATAGTACAGAAATGTCAACATTTTTTGATGGTTGGAGAAAAAATAGTATTTCCTTCCTTCGTGTCGTAATTTTTTAACGCAGTGAGATATTAATCGTATGCGGTTGAAATTATAATGCAGTTTTGATTTATTTTCAGTCGCGAGCCGTTTGGAATAAGACGACGCGACGCATATTATTCAAATTAATATTACAGTTCTGACGCAAATTAATCCAAAATTCATTGTGAAGTACACAAATAATTGATTTGTGTTCAGAATCGATTTCACCTTGAATATTCTAGCAAAACCCAGATGTGAAGTGAGATAAGGGGCCTATTCCACCAAAACTTTGCATTTTTTCACTTTGCATTCTGACAAATTTCAAAAGTGAAAATTAATTATTTTGCACAACATTTCTCCAAATATTTAATTTCTGTGAAGTGATTGTCACTTTGCACTTGACTTTTCACATCGCACTTTTCAATAATGAATGAGTTTCGTGCAATATAATTCATTTGAAAAGTGAAAAGTGGAAAGTGCAAAGTGAAAAGTTGCAAAGTATTTGGTGCAATAGGCCAAGGTCTATTTTCAGAATGAGGTCCTATAATTTCAGAATTTGGTTGATTCTTGAACCTTTTATTGTTGAGTTGGTTATTTTTTTAAATATATCATGAATTTCTTCATTTTCATTCAGTCTGTGAACGATTCATACCAGTAGGTATCGAACATTGTCAAACCAATTCAAATAAATTCTACGAATTGACGATATCAGATTCTACGATTATGTTTTTCAAAATGGAGTGCTGCAATTTCAGAATTTTAGCTGGTATTTTTATGCAAGATGCTTCGACTCAAAGTTTTTTGAAGTGCACAATATTCTCAAATATTACTTGTCTGAAAATATTGATTTGTGCCTCATCGAAGACATAAAAATGATGAAGGAATTTATTCATGATATACGTACCTAAAACAAATATTACAGGCACTTTGGGTACTTCAAATTCAACTTCACTCTCATTATGCAGAGGTTGCTGATTTGACATATCTTCTTGGTTTCTTGGCGTATTTCTGGTCCAGGTGTCTTCTTCGAAGTCGTTTGTACTATCATCAGTTCGTTCTGAAAAAAATTAATTGGATAAATAATTTTCCTGAAGTCCATTCTACAGGGAATCCCGGAAAATGAGAGAAATCTCTCGGATTCAGATAGAACATAAAAAAATAAGATGACAAGTTCCCATAATTTTTTTCTAGCGGCCCTCCCTACTAAGATACGACCTTCTGAATGACGCCACTGGAAATTCATTTTAGTGGAGTAAATTTCAATAACTTATTTTTTTTTCGACACTGAACAAGAGTATCTTTTCTTTAGCTTAATATTCAAGGTATCCAAATTTGTTTTTTAAGCACCTTATTATACAGGGTGTTGGAAATGCAAGTATTGAAATGTACAACCCAGTCCACCCCTGGTAAACTGAACAAGCTAATTGAAATTTGAGATTTAAGAGGTCCTTAATACTATTAATCATATCAAAATCTCATCAAATTATATCGAGGCGTCATTTAGGAGGTCGTATCCTCGTAGGGAGGGCCGCTAGGAAAAAAAATTATGGGAACTTGTCATCTTCATTTTTTATGTTTTATCTGAATCTGAGAGATTTCCCACATTTTCCGGGACACCCTGTTTAATATCTTATAATTGTTGTGATTTATTTTACTACAAGTGAAGTACATTGATGTGAAGTTTTTAAGAGCGCTTATTCATATTGAAAAAATAATTAATTATAATGTGTCAAGTCTACATTTTTTTTAAGATAAAGAAAAAATGACAAACAAAAAAATTCCTTGCCTTTAAGGAGGCTAACCTAACAAATTTTTGAAACATAGATAAATTGAAAATAGTAATCATCGAAATGAATACAATCTTCAATTTATAGGCTCACAGAACCTTCTTCATGCGGACTGGGATGATTTATTCAAGATGTTGCCTAATGAGGCCGAAACCGGTCTGTCTCTTCCCTCATTGACAACATCTTGAATAAATCATCCCAGTCCGCATGAAGAAGGTTCTATGAGCCTATAAATTGATGATTGTATTCATTTCGATGATTACTATTTTCGATTTATCTATGTTTCAAAAATACATTTTTTTTACTTCAGCTGATAAATGCACAGGCTCTATAGTTTGAATTAAAGAATGAAATATGTTTGAAGAATATACAGGGTATCCTAAGATGTTTCATGCAGCCAATATCTCGACTCTCAGGCAAGGTCAAAAAGTTCAAACAAGAAGTATTTTAATTGGTAGTAAAAACTCTATCAGAATCTATCGTTATAAATTTATTTCTGAATAGCACTCCTTGAAAAACTCCTCCCGGATATTTTTTTTCAATTTGCACCCCAATATTTCCTTTCCTACAAACAATTTCCTAGTAAAAAGAAAAATTTTGAAATAATTTTTTATCATTTTATATAAATTCAAATCTGAAAAATAATACTAATAAATTGTGGCGCATTCGCCATTTTGCGATTTATGGTGAAATATTTTTGGTATCCTAATATATTCAATACAGACGATAAACAAAATATCAACACAAAAGACAACTTGAAAAATACAAAACAACTCAATAATTAAAATTATCATTATAAAACCAAGTGGATATGTCACAATTTATAATTATTATTTTTTAGGGTTGAATCTGGGTTAAATAATGGAAGATTGTTTTAACATATTTTGCTTACTAGGGAATCGCTCAAAGGAAAAACATATGAGGGTGCAATTTGAAAACAAATCCGGGGTAGTTCTTTTGAGGGTGGTAATCAGAGAAGAAAGTGCTGCCATTTAAAATAGAGTGGAACTTCTCTATAACGAAAGCGCTAAATACGCAAAAAAAATCGTTATAAATAAATTTCGTTATACAGAAAATTTGTTTCTATAGTCGGCAATGTCGCGGTCGACTTCACTGATAAATTTAAGTTTATCATTTAAACTTACCCACTTCCTATCAGACATTTTCACACAATTTTTCACACTAGCGTAATGGTTAGATTGAAATCAAACAGCCTGGGGTGTCTTTGAAACTGTTTCAGAAGGATCTCTCTGCCCACCGAAATGATTTAGTTTAAGGTCGGGGTTTATTACGTACATCCGGAAAATTTTCGGAAAAAAGCCACCCTCACACCTTCTTACCAATACCCATTCAAGGAGTGATGTTCTTTGAATATTTCGTTATAGAGAGAATTTGCTTCGTCTTAGAGGGTGTTTTTAACATGGAATTTGGATTCAAGGTGCAATGTCTTGTACGAAATTCGTTATACGGAGAAATTCGTTATACAAATGTTCGTTATAGGGAAGTTCCATTGTACTCTGTTTGAATTTTCTACCATGTCTGAGGCCCGAGATATTGGCCGTATTAACATCTTATAGGACACTCTGTATATAAAGCCCTTGATTATCATTGTAAGAAAAGTAAACCAATAAATATAGCATCCAAACAACACAACAATTCATTCTGATAAATGATTCATCAAACAGCCATCTATTCTTTAAGGAATCGATAAAAAAAACGTTTAACCTAAAGATTAAATGAAAGCCTCTATAATCAAACTATAACGAGTTTCTACAGCAGTTATAGGTATTATAGGTATCTCAAAGAATTTTTTCATCCCTTCGAAAATCAATAATGTCCTTAACTGAATATCCATAAGTTCATAATGAGTGAATAGGGTCAAATCGAAATTCTGGAATCAATAATTATTAATATGTAAAGGATTTCTATATCTTAAGTACACAGTGAACGGAAATAATCATTATGTAGCTGTATTATACCAGTGTACTTGTTTTCTGGAAAGCAAATAGTCGAACCATTCTTTTAACTAACGCAATAACGAACTTTATACAATATGAATAATAGATAGAAAATACTTTTCAAAAACAAGCTTTCATTTGATCGGCGTATTTTATTGTTATTATGATATCGGGAATAAAACTGATTTAATATTTCATTATCGGTTATCTGTACCTATTGGAAAAACTTTATGAGATGCCTTTAACCTCATTTTTGAGCGCTCGTTCTACTTAAACGAGTGCTATATCGTTTTTCCCAAATGTCTGTAATTTTCGAATTTTGAGCCGAAAATTGTCTCAAGCGATCGGATTCGACTACCTGATGACTTCGTGGTCAAATTCAATTCTGTCCGTGGGGCCGACCGTCTGGCCGTTAGCACAATAACTTTCGAAGGGATTGTTCAGGGTGAGTTTGGTTCTCAAATGGCTCGGTTAAGTTTGTTAACCAGCTAAATCGTACAGGGTGTTCCATCAAATATAGCCATTCAAAATTTTTATTCCTCAATATCTCAGACAAAACGAAACCAGTCGAAATGAAATGTTCCGGCCAAATGCAAAATGGTAATAGCAAGCTTCATGAAAAATTTTGCCATAGTGTAAACAGAACCATAGAAAATTCAATTAGAATATTGAAAAGAAGAAACTTTTTATTTCTATAGAGAAATATCCGATTCTGATGAAATTTATGTCATAAATAAATATTGAATATTGAACAGAAGAATCTCTATATGTTCATAACAAGATAACCGATTCGAGTGAAATTTATTTTGTGAATCAAAACTGATATACCAAATGTTCGTGCAGAATTTCAATCATCATCAGAACCATAAAATTTAATTTTTGTAAGTATTTATTTCCTTACATACATATTTTATTTTTTAAATGATTCAGAGAATATAATTCCGATTGTGCTGAGATTTTGCATTTATATATTTAGTATCTATCAATCAAGTCCCATATAAAATTGAATCTTATTATCTAACAAATATTCATAAATCAACTTAACCACCTCAGCATTAACCAACTATTTGAATTAGTTGGTAACATAAGATTTGTAAGCATGTTCAGAGGCTTAAGGAGTTGAAAACATACATATGCTGAATGAAAACAGACTGCTACAGAGCAGTCTTTCCTGGAAATTTCGAGTTTTCGTTACATTCTGTAAATAAACCTTTTCCTACATTTCAACATTTTACTTGATCTATGGGAAAATATTACTTAACTTCACCCTGAAGAAGCAAAAATATATTTGTGAAACCTCGACATTAGTGAGGAGGAGTTGCTCAGTAAAAGAAAAAGTATGTTAGAAGTATATTTTTAACATTTTACGTAGACTCAATCAGTCACAAAATGGTGAATGCGCGACAATTTATTTATGTTTTTAAAGGATAAATTCACGTAAAATTATGAAAAATTGGTTTAACATATTTTTCTTTAAATTGATAAATGTTTGAACGGAAAAAAACATAAGTGTGCATTAAAAAATGTTCGGTGGTAGTCTTTTTAGGGGTGATTGGGTTAGTAGTTTGTTGTTGACATCTGAAATGGTTAGTCGCGTTTTTTGGTGTTCTTAGATTTCTTACTCCTGAAAAGAATGATTCCAAAAATTTGTATCTAATTGGAAATATTGTACTCCATGGAAATGTTGACTGTGGCATTCGGTGAGTCCTCTTTGTCTCAAAAAAGTATTTATACGTATTACGAGTGCTTTACAAAAGGTCAAGAAGATGTTGATGCACCTGCTCTCAAAATTCAAATCAATCCTTGTTCGTAATTTTATTGCCAAAAGCAACATCATAATCATATCTCAACCACTGTATTGACCAGGTTTTGCTCTTTTCAAAAAGAAGACGATTGGTCATAAACAATTCCTTTTGAGGGCAAGTGTCCGTTAGTTCAACCGCGGCAGCATATGTACATGAAAAAAAAATAATAATTGCCGTCACTTTAAGTCACAAGTTTTTGCACACTCGTTCATAATAAGAAAACTAAACATTTCAATATGTGATTATCATATTGATAGTTTAATTAATGGATTTCGTATCGTATCTCCAAATAGAACGGACAATTTGATGAAACTAAACAACCTTATTCACCAGATTTGGCTCACTGCGACTATTTTCCTATACCGAAAACTGAAGATACCAATGCGTTTCGCCAAAATTGATGAAATAAAGTCAGAATCGAAGAACAAAATGACGGCCATACCGAAAAGCGCATTTTCAAAGTGCTTCGAGGATTGGAAAAGCGCTGTCATTAGTGTATTAGGTATATCTGAGAGGAATACTCAGGACCGGATTAATCTCTTTTCCTCCCCTAAGCCAAAAACAATTTTGCCTCTCCTCTGAGTAAAAATAATTTGAAAAATTTGAAGAGACCAATGCGTTTAGGCACAATTGATGAAATAAAGTCAGAATCGAAGAACAAACTGACAGCCATACCGAAAAGTGCATTTTAAAAGTGCTTCGAGAATTGGAAAAGCGCTGTCATAAGTGTATAGGTATATTTGAGGGGGATACTTCAAAGAGGACAAAATGGATACTGATGAAAAAATAATAACCTACTTCACAAAAAAATGAAAATTCACCCTTACTGTTGAACATACTTCGTGTTCTTGAAAAGTATGATATATATATATTTACCAGTGTCTAGGCAGATTCCCATATTCCAAAATTATTTGTGGTTAGGAAGGGTCCTTAAGTCATATGGATGTAGACAGAGACGCGGATGCCGCGTCGTGGTTTGCGGTTTATTCATCGAGATTCAAACCGAAAATTGTAAAAAGTCCACTTTTCGAGTCACAACTCCGCGTCAACAGTTCAAAAAGAAAATGAACAAACAATTTCTTCTGGGGGACAAGTGTCCGCAAGTTCAACCGAAGCAGAATACATTAAAAAAATAATAATTGCCTTCTCTTCAAGTCAGAAGTTTTTGCACGCTCATTCAAATGAAAAAACTATACATTTTGATGTGAATATCATATTGATGGTTTCATTAACGAATTACAATTTCTATTCAAATTTTAAATATATCCTGAAAATTGGCGTATATACTATTTCCAAATAGAATTACGGACAATTTGACGAAACGGAACCACCGTATTCACCCGATTTGTCTCACTGCGAATATTTTCCTCGAAAAGCGCATTTTAGAAGTGCTTCGATGATTGGAAAAGTGCTCTCATAAGTGCATTAGGTATGTCTGAGAGGAATACTTCGAAGAGGACAAAATGGATACTGATGAAAAATAAATACCTACTTCGCAAAAAAATCAGAATTCACCCTCTGTTGAACAGACGTATATTATTTGAAAAGTATCATATATATATTTACCAGTGTCTAGGCAGATTCCCATATTCCAAAATTATTTGTGGTTAGGAAGGGTCCTTAAGTCATATGGATGTAGACAGAGACGCGGATGCCGCGTCGTGGTTTGCGGTTTATTCATCGAGATTCAAACCGAAAATTGTAAAAAGTCCACTTTTCGAGCCACCACTCCGCGTCAACAGTTCAAAAAGAAAACGAACAAACAATTTCTTCTGAGGACAAGTGTCCGCAAGTTCAACCGAAGCAGAATACATGAAAAAATAATAATTGCCTTCTCTTCAAGTCAGAAGTTTTTGCACGCTCATTCAAAATGAAAAAACTATACATTTTGATGTGAATATCATATTGATGGTTTCATTAACGAATTACAATTTCTATTCAAATTTTAAATATACCCTGAAAATTGGCGTATATATACTATTTCCAAATAGAATTACGGACAATTTGACGAAACGGAACCACCGTATTCACCCGATTTGTCTCACTGCGAATATTTTCCTCGAAAAGCGCATTTTAGAAGTGCTTCGATGATTGGAAAAGTGCTCTCATAAGTGCATTAGGTATGTCTGAGGGGGATACTTCGAAGAGGACAAAATGGATACTGATGGAAAATAAATACCTACTTCGCAAAAAAAAACAGAATTCACCCTCTGTTGAACAGACGTATTATTCGAAAAGTATCATATATATATTTACCAGTGTCTAGGCAGATTCCCATATTCCAAAATTATTTGTGGTTAGGAAGGGTCCTTAAGTCATATGGATGTAGACAGAGACGCGGATGCCGCGTCGTGGTTTGCGGTTTATTCATCGAGATTCAAACCGAAAATTGTAAAAAGTCCACTTTTCGAGTCACAACTCCGCGTCAACAGTTCAGAAAGAAAACGAACAAACAATTTCTGCTGAGGACAAGTGTCCGCAAGTTCAACCGAGGCAGCATACATGTAAAAATGATAAGGACAAGTGATAATCACGTCTAATTTGAATGGCTCTCGCTGACCAACTGGTTATTTTCCCCAAGTTTCATTACTAAATAATTAATTGTAAAAGCAGGGTAGCCGATAGGTTGTCATGGTTATCAAGGGCTGCGTCGTCGCATCAATTTATTGGAATTGACCGTCGACTGTTTTGTCGGCGCATGTTGATTGATGAAATTACTTCTTTCTAGATACGAATCGAAAAATTGCGACTTGTTAATATTCATGTTGAAATAATCAGATGGAGCGATGATAATAAATGATATAATCTGAAAAACTTTATAGGTTTTCACTCCCAGTCTCTAGAACAGAAATAATTAAAAAATTTCAATTGAAATGAAGTGCTCCTGCGAAAATCTTCGCACTTATTCGTAAGGAGCTAATTGGTTCTGAAAAATTTTTTGCCTAACTGTAAAACTAAAAAAGGAAATAAATGAAAGGATAATATAACGTTTCGGTGTCTATATCAGACACCTTCTTCAGACAACCTTGTAAAATCTTCAGAATTGTGTGTTTTTTTTTTGCAGTCTAATTGACATTGAATCATTGAAAGTTGTCAACACATAGAGATGTTGATTGATTTAATTTTGAAATTTCCTGATGTCATTTTTTCTTCAATAAATCAATCCAAATACGATCTATTCCAACAGAACAATTGGCCAAATTATCTATTTCATCTAACAGAATAACTGTGGATTCCTTAATTTTCCTTTTATAATTATCAGGTTCCGTCATTAGGATCTTTGTGTTGTTCCAGTTCATCATATGATCTCCGCTATTTGAACATACATTTTCAGCGATTTGTGGTCTTGTAATGTCTCCATTTTTGATGTTGTTCTTATGTTCCCGTTTTATTATCTCTGAAAGTCTTGATGTCTCTCCTGTATAAGATTTTCCGCATACGCAGGGAAAATTGTGAACACAATTTTTTTATTTTTGTGTCTCATTCCTTGGTTTCATTCTGGTTGTTAAATTGTGATTTTTCATGCTTAATAATATACAATAAAATGGTATCGTGTGCTGTAATCTTTTTTCAAGCAGAGAAGAGACAGATAAGAAGAAAATTAGAGGAAAAACATATCACAGGTAGGGATGAGTACCAACTGAACAGATCCGCTTTCGAAATTTTTGCAAGTCTGTCTTGTTAATCTGATATCTTTTTATATGTGTATATTATCGCCTGGAAAAAAATTGTTTATTTGATGTTCAATTGACCTTATTTGAACATGTTTCCTAAAGCCCCAACACGTCGTATTTTTTGGGTGAAAGTGAACAGAAAAAACTGGCAACTTAATTCCTCTCTATTATATTATAATAGAGAGAGATTCCTCTCTATTATATTATAATAGAGAGGAGACAATATGACATACAATTGAGTAAGAAGAAACAGTACCACTGAGCGGGGCTAAGTCGGGGACCAATATGACGAAAAAGTTCAGGGTTGAATTAAGTTGCCAGTTTTTTCTGTTCACAAATTTCTGCGAGATATTATCTCGATATACCAGTTGCCCACCATACCAGTTACGGGATGAATGGCAGCAAATCTATGTCAGAATTCGTCGCCAAAATTCTGATTCTAATTATAACCCCTTAAAAAAAACATAACCATCAGATACATTTGTCTAAACTGCACCCTTAGATTTTTTTCACTCTAAACGAATTTCCAGTGAGTTAACAATAATATAGTCTGTTCACGAAAGTTTGAGGGCATAGTAGGGGTTTGTTTATTTATCTGAAGTTGGCAGTATTTGCTGTCATAACGTAAAATAAAGTAAACGTTGCCGAATGTACCCAGCCTCGTCTGACGAGCTTGAGAGTTATCAGATAACTCTACGCAATATTGACAACATTGCGTATCAATCTGACAAGAAAATAAAGAACATAACCTAAAATTTTAATATACACAGTGGATTATGCCAAATTTCCATGGCCAACCGACGGCTCAAACTTTCGTGAACGGACTATATGTAGTTATAAAATGACGCGCATTCGCCATTTTGCGACTTATGGTGAAATATTTTTGGTGTGCCAAGATATTCAATACTGACCACTAACAAAAAATCGAACACCAACACAGAAGACACCTTGAAACATAATGGAACAACTCGATGATTGAAACAATTGTATAGTGAGGTGTCTAAATAAAACAATATGGATATGCCACAATTTATAATATAGGTACCTAATTATTATTTTTGTGGGTTAAATCTTCGTGAAAAGAAAGAAAATTGTTTTAACACATTTTTTTAATGAAAAATCGTTTTAAGAAAAAATACAGGAGTGCAATTTTAAATACTTTTTATTTGAACTTTCTACCATGTCGGTAGAGATATAGGCTGTATGATACATCCTAGGACATTCTGTATAATATAAGGTTTTTCCGATAGGTATGATATAATTCAAAGACTTTTCAAAAAAGAACAAGAAACGTCTTGTTGGGTCCACATTCCCTCCAGATTATTCCCAACAACAGCAGAAACACGTAACATAATTAAATTGATTGTTTGGAACGATGAGACACTGATAAATTTGGATTTCACTTGCACTCACTGCTACCAAACCTAATATATTACCTATCTTGTGTGCGAATTTCTATGTCCTACTGGTGCTTTTTTTATCGTGTAAGAAAAAATCATTTTCAAATTTGTTTACCTACAATACGACGTATAGTGAGTCGATCAACTGAAAAATGTCATCCATGAATTCTTGCATTTCTTTCAGTACCTATGTGCACTGATTTTGATGAAAAAATTTAACAATCTCTTAACATTGTTAAAAAACAATGTTGAAGTCATAAATAAATTGAAAAAAAACAATGGCTTTCAGGATATTTTCTTCAATTATTCCAAACAATGCTTTTTCAACATATTACTTAGTATCCATTGAATATGACCAAATCTGCATCATTCGATATACTTTGTCTATTTAGATGTAAACATTTTTTTATTTAGTCAAGAACAACAAATACCTACTGTATTTGTTAAGTGAGTCCTTACAACTTTAAAATAAAAATATTAACTGATTTTGATGCATATGTCATACGTTTCATTTATGGAAAGAGTGGTTCGCAATCAAAGCTAAAGGGTTTTCCAATAAGAGGTGTTATTTTGATATTCAAAGAATAATCCCATTTTTCAATATAAATGATCGGATGTTTATTTCATTATTAAGAAGAATCTAAGCCGTTAACAGTGGAAAATAACATCAGGCAAATGACCACCACGACCACTTTTACAGGACCATATCCTCTAAATGAAATTTTCCATAACCAAATCGCAAAGTGGCCGCCCTATGTCCTCGATAGCCTTACGAATTCCATCTTTGACGTCTTGAATCGACGCTGGGGTATGGCGTAGACCTTCTCTTTCACGTGACCCGAAGTTAGAAGTCGCAAGGTGTTGAATTCCAAGATCTCGGTGGCTAATTGTGATCACCTCTTCAAGAGATAACACGGTCCGGAAACTTTTCCAGCAAAAGATCAATAGTTTCGTTGCTTGTATGGCACGTAGCGCCATCTTGTTGAGAGTAAAGGTTATCCAGATCAATACTATCCAATTTCGGCCATAAAAAATCATTAATAATCTCTCGATGGCGCCTGCGTTTTCTTCAACACCTAATTCCAAAGAACGACGAGGAATGGACAATCCTGGGTTTTCTTCAACCCTTTCGGCTATAGCAACAAGATTCTCGGCTGTTCTTGAGCAACGTGCACGGGTTTTATTCTTCGCATCACTAACTTGCCCCAACAACTCGAATTTTTCCACCAATTTCTTCATTGCGGTCCGACAAGGTGCTTCACGACGACTCAAAAATGTTCGAGTTTTACGAACCGTCTCTGCCAAATTTTCACCATTTTTACAGTGAATTTTAATAATTTCTTGAAGCGTGTATCGTTCCATTTTCATTAATAGAGTAGTTTCTACTTGTCAAATATCGAAAAATGACAGCTTCGTGAACCGAAATAGCGGGCTATTCAAAATAACACCTCTTATTGGAAAACCCTTTAAATGAAGGTTCTCCAGAATATTCCTTTCATTGAACTGGACGCCGAATATTTCGTCCGAGGTATCAAGCCTATTCGAGTTAAAGAAATTCAAGTTCAACTAATCGAATAAAAATGACATAATTGGCAACCTATTTGATTCGAATTATAATAAATCGATTTACCCAAGTTTGACTTACAGAGTTCGACTGTACCTACTTATTTCTTATTCTCTTGTAGCATAAATAAATTTCGTGAGTTCAGTAAATAAAAGATTAGTCATTTTTGCCTATCAGTTCCTGAACGATGAATCAATTTAAAAAGTTCTCGAATAGGTATTGGACGTATTCAATTTTGACCATCACATCACTAGTAGGTGTTCACCATTCCCCATTTGGCCAAAGTTCAATAAAGAATTGAACAGCGAGATATACAGTGTGTATTTCATACAGATAAATTATGAAATATCATAAATAGTCGTTGATTGATGACTATGTAACCTCGTTTTTGGAATTATCGTTTTCTTACACCGCAGGGAAACAAAATATTCTCCTTAAATAATAGATGCATCCCATGGTCAATACCATTTTACATGAGAGCACGAATTTATAAATGTTTCAGACCGTCAGTTGATTTGGAATAAAATTATACGTTTTGAAAACACCCGAAGGAAATGGCTCAATTATTTAACTTCTACGAATTCATGTACGCTGTAATAATGATAGGGCTCATAAGAAATATTCGAGGGTTCAATTTCAGTTTCTCAATGTATCGATCTAGTAATTCATCATAATTTGGAACTTAATTAGTACGAACTATGAACACAATCTCTAATTTTTCATGTGACAAACTGACTTTGAAGCAGTTTGCAGTTAAATAACTATAAACGCAAGAGAAGAGAAAGGCTGTGACTTTCGATCGTCAGTGAAATACACCATTGATATTTATACAGATGTGGAAATCCACATCGGAAAGATTCGATATACAATGCATCAGACAGAGAATTTTGCAAAACAGTTGCACAGTTTTATATTCGAGAGATTTGCGAGCTTTGTATCTGACTCGATCCAGTTGTCTGATTGCAATAATGTAGTGTTGTCCCTCTCTCTCTCTCATTGTTCGGAGTGGGTTTAGTTAGGCATTATGGCAAGCAACAAAAAGTCCTACTTGATTCGAGTATTACGGGCAGCCTAACACGATGAGAGAGAGACAACACTACATTATTGCATATTGACCCGCCGCCGGTTGGCCATGACAATTTCGCATATTCCACTGTGTATATTAAAATTTTAGGTTGTGTTCTTTATTTTCTTGTCCGATTGATACGCACTGTTGTCAATATAGTATAGAGTTCTCTGATAACTCGCAAGCACATTGGACGAGGCGGGGTACATTCGGCAATGTTGACTTTATTTTACGTTATGACAGCAAATACTGCCAACTTCAGATAAATAAACAAACGCCTACTATGCGCTCAAACTTTCGTGAACGGACTATACATCGATTTCCTTGAATATCAGAGCATGATCAGAGCTCTAATGAACTGGCGCAAGCATAAAACCTTCTGGGAGGTTGAGTTAATCGAAATTTCATCATAAACAGGCAAAAATAACATCATCAAGAATAACAGTACGCACCTCGCAATCATACGAAAATTCAGACTTTTGTCACAATGTTGCATCGGTGGATGGATGCCATAGAAGAAATCTCTATGGTTTTCTGGTTTTTGTTCCATCAAGTTGGTAGCATTGCTTGTAGGTCAAATGTCCTGTAGGTCAAACATACCAATGTGCATAGAGTTATGTTAAAATGGTGGATACGTAGATGAAATCTCTATTGTATGGTTTTTGTTCCATCAAGTTGGTAGCATTGCTTGTAGGTCAAGTGTTCTGTAGGTCAAACATACCAATGTGCATAGTGTTATGTTAAATTTTCTGTGGTTCTGCCCGACAAATATTTAGGTTAAGAAAACAATAACAACAAAGAAACAAAGCTTTAATTTTCATTTTCAATCATTAGTTTTAATTAAACTCGAAGATGGGTCAAGGAAAGAGTCAATTCACGGAGGAAGAATTGCAAGATTATCAGGTACTTCACTTATTTCAATTTTCCTCCAATGATTTCTTATATGCCAACAACTTAAAATAGTTCTTTTTTTAATCTTTGATTGAATGACTGCTTTGGAAGTTCATTGAGATTACACGGGAATATATTTGAGCAATTCCAGTCAAAATTATATTTCTGTTGAATCTAGCTCTGTTACTTGACTTTTTCCTCATACGCTAATATTACTCTGATTCAAAGTCATATGAAATTAATTATTTGTATGAGTGATCTTATTTCGAATGAATAAATATTTTGTGATTATTACACTTATATAGATATATTATTGTTGATGAACAATCTCTTTTTTTACAGGATTTGACTTATTTTTCCAAACGGGAAGTTTTATAGTGAGTAATTTTGCCTATTATGACTTTTATCAGTTCATGACTACATGCCTCATCACATTTTTCACTAATCTCGACTGACCTTTACATCAATGATTATTTCAGTGCCCACCAAAGTTCAAATCCCTAGCACCTGAGAAAGTAGGACACTCTAAAAATGCTAAACTTCCCATGAACAAAATATTACAATATCCAGAATTGAGTGTCAATCCTTTCGGTGATAGAATATGTAAAGTTTTCAGTTCCAGTCATGATGGTGACTGTACATTCGAAGATTTTTTGGACATGATGTCAGTGTTAAGTGATGCTGCACCAAAATCAGTTAAGGCAGAACATGCCTTTAGAATATTTGGTAAGATAAAAAGTTTTAAAAGTTTTCGATAAATCCAAAAAACATTTCGGTATATATGTTATATCTTGACACAAGTAAATATTCTTTACAGACTTTGATGGTGATGATATGCTTGGAGTTTCCGATCTGAAAATGGTCATAGAAAGATTGGTGGACAAAAATACTCTGAAGGAGTCTGAAACTCAATTTTTGATCGACAATATCCTTGAAGAAGCAGATTTAGACGATGATGGAGCTCTCTCTTTTGCAGAATTTGAACATATCATAGATAGATCTTCTGATTTTATGAGGTAAGAATCTGAAGGATAATTCACATCGATTAATCTGATATAACAACTGACGTAGGATCTAAAAATAAGAAACTATATTTTTTTGAAGTTGATTGGAAAATAGCCAAGGCCTGAAAAATTTGTTGTCTTAATTTGATATTAGCAGGACTTTTCAGTGGATGATTTCAAATCATTGTTGTCAACATCAGTTAGTGAACCTATTAGATATTCTATTATTATCAATGGTAATTAGAGATGTGTAACTCAGTGAATTCTTGTGCGCCAACACAGTGACTCAAGCGCAGCTCCCTGTGTCAACTCATTGAGTTAACTCAAAATTGCGCTATAGCGCAGCAATAACCCGCGGGCATCCGGCACTCGGCAGTGTTGACGCACGGCGCACAAAATATGACTCACTCCAGATCATTGTAAAACTTTGCCCGGGGCCGGGGTACCGAGTAGTTCCTGGATCTCGTTTGCATATTACAGGCCAAGAAATTTTGGTTAATTTCTTTTTTAGTCTTTTATGGCAGATTTTAGCATACTATACAATTTTGGAACCTACAACAAGGTTGCCCTATAAAAATGAGTTACAGACCATGTCTCAAAACGCCCAATTAGGCTATTTATTCTGTGCACCGGTAACCATTTTTTTTAATTGAACAAACTATCGAAAGTTTTGGAGAAAAAACCGTTTTGTGCAAATATAATTAATTCATAGAGTGTACAATATCATGAATACTTTAATATAATGGAGAAGTTGAAAGTGCTAAAAGCAATAGACAATTACCATTTTCGTTGAAATTAAATGATCCAGTTCAACTCGAACTCTGTATTTAGTGTATTTACCGAGTTATGATACCGTATTCGTTAGGCAAACACTGATACCTTAGCGCTGACCGCTTCATTGAGTTGAGTTGCGCCATGAGTTGATGGATTCGGACAATGTGAGTTGACACACTCAACACAGTCAACTGAGTTGGCGCAATTGCGCGGCGTAACACTGTGTTACACATCTCTAATGGTAATAGCACTAATTAGAATTTCTTTTAGTGTTTTCAGAATAAGGTTATAGGACCAACCCCTAATTGTGAACTAGTCAAGAAGCAACTTCTCTATACGTTTAAGTAAAACTTTCCTATGCAGCTATTATTTGTGATATTTTTACGTATTCAATTATATTAATACATATTTCTATAGAATCAATTGACGTGTTCAGTTAAAAATGAGCTGTAAACAACCAAAGCCTGAATTTCTCATAATAATTTCAGTTCCATTTATTATGTAGATATGATCAATATATGAATGATCTTGAAGACAGTGTTTCTCATCCAAAAATGTGGTTTACCTAACATATTCCTGTAGTGGCAACAGAAACAGTGACTATACAAAATTCAGTGGAACTTCCCTATAAAGAAAGCGCTAAATCCGCAAAAAAAAATTCGTTATACTGAAAATTTGCTTCTATAAATAGTCAACAATGTCGCCGTCGACTTCACTGATAAATTTAAGTTTATCATTCGAATTTAAGCACTTCCTTTTAGACATTTTGGCACTACTTTCACACTAGCGTAATGGTTATATTGGAACCAAACAGCCAGGGGTGTATTTAGAATTGTTTCAGAAGGATCTCTCTGTTTGCCGTAATGATAGTCGGGATTTATTACGTACTTCCAGAAAAATTTCAGAAAAAACCCATCCTTATACCTTCTTACCAATATCCATTCAAAGAGTGATGTCCTTTGAATATTTCGTTATAGAAGGAATTCATTTCTGTTTTGAGGGTGTTTTCAACATGAAATTTTTATTCAAGGTGCAATGTCTTGTACGAAATTCGTTATACAGATGTTCGTTATAGGGAAGTTCCACTGTATAATCAAGGTGTCCTAAAAGTTTATTTTATTCATGAATTTTATTGATAACATTAATTTCAATTCTTATATTTCTTGAAATTTTAAAAAGAATAATCTATCAAACAAATTTTTAGGAGAGTTTTTACACTCTTTGATAATGTATTAATGTCTTTATTCATTGAAAAAAATTGCTTTGGCTGATATTTTTTTATTATTCGAAAATACACAATCAACTTCGGAATTTCAACTTTGCGACTCAACAAACATAAATTTGATTCCAAGATATGCATCAAGAGGCACTTTTCCTCAGATCCTTTTTTGAACACACTGAAACAAAAAAAAGTATCAATGCAAAAATATTAAATTTTTTCTATTGAAAGTAAGCTCACCCAACTTTGAAAACCATTGTTTATAATCTCTTCTGTTTTTCTTTATTTGTGAATGTTCATTTTGACCGTCAGACGATGAAGAGTTGAGCTTATTTTGAATACTGTTTCGTTTTCTGAAGAAGTCATTGGCGAAAAATGGCTTGCTATTTCTTTTGAACAGTGCTTTCCAAGAATCTCTCTCAAAAACGTTGTAGATATGTTTTTTTGATTCAAATTTTTTCTCTGACCTAGAAAAATTATCATTTTCATGATTTTACTAGCCTTATTTTCTGCAGCGTGACAAAACTAAGGAATTCCCATTTAAAAGAGATATAAAACAAAAACTATCAAGTCAATTTTAATTTTTTTTGTACAAATAATGCTCAGCTCTTCGGGAATTCCTTTCTCAAAAATTACGCTGTCCACATGTCCACCGTTTTTCTGCCGGCATTCTTCGAGCGAACCCCCAAATTTAGAAAAAAAAACGTAGCAAAGTTTCTGGAACGACGGCTTGCCTTTCCTGCAGGATATTTTCCTTCAACGCAATTAGAATGCGGGGATTTTTGCGGTAGACTACACTTTTGAGGTATCCCCATAAGTAAAAGTTGCAAGGTGTCAAGTCCGGGCTTCTGAGGGGCCATGGAAGGTCTCCACGCCGAGAAATCAATTTTTCAGGAAAAAACGCCTGAATAACAGGTAAAGACCGATTTGAAGTGTGACAAGTGGCCCCGTTTTGCTGAAACCAAGTGTCCCTATTGTATCCATCAAAGTCTTGAAGGGTTGGTTCAAAAAAATTGTTCAACATGTCCACATAACGATCAGAATCCACTGTTACTGCTCGGCCGCGTTCGTCTTCGAAAAATTACGGGCCAATAATGCCTTATGCGTGTATTGCACATCAAACCGTGATCTTCAGACTATGCAATTGAGTTTCATGTTTCTCTTTGGGTTTTCTGAAGGCCAATACTGACAAAAGTTGGTTTACATAGCCATTGAGATGAAAATGGGCTTCATCAGAGAAAAAATATGTTGATTTGGGAAATAAGCGCGCACACATAACGAACGCTCTTCACCCGTCCATTCATGGCGACTGAATTTCCATGAACCCCTCCTGCGTTCAAAACAAACTCCACTTCCCTATTCCTATTCAAAACAATTTTAGATTGCTTTTAAATCGGAATTCCTTAATTGACCACCCAGTATCTATCTCTGAGTAAGTAAACTTTACTTCTCACTCCGAGATATCTTTCTATGCATTGCTATATCAAGAAATGATAAGTAAAGCCATAGTTTAAGTTTAAGCAATGGTAAAGCTTTCGTAATAAAGGGTTTTCCAATAAGAGGTGTTTTTTTGAATAGCCCGCTATTTCGGTAGATGTTACGTTTGAAGTTGTCATTTTTTGACATTTGACAAGTAGAAACTACGCTATTAATAAAAAGGAAAGATACACGCTTCAAGAACGCATTGAAATTATTAAAATTATAAAATGGTGGGAATTTGGCAGAGACAGTTCGTAAAACTCGAACATATTTGGGTCGTCGTGAAGCATTAAAGAAATTGGTGGAAAAAATCGAGCTGTTGGGATAAGTTAGTGATGTGAAGAATAAAGCCAGTGCACGTCGCTCAAGAACAGCCGAGAATATTGCTGCTGTAGCCGAAAAAGTTGAAGAAAACCTAGGTTTGTCCATTCCTCGTCGTTTTTTTTTAAGTAGGCATTCTACAAACGTCATTACACCGTATTTTGATCTGGACAACACCTCTACGTGCCACACAATCAACGAAACCATTGATCTTTTGCGGGAAAAGTTTCCGGATCGTGTTATCTCTCGAAGAGGTGATGACAATTGGCTACCGAGATCTTATGATTAAACACCTTGTGACAACTTCCTTTCGGGCCACGTGAAAGAGAAGGTCTACGCCAATAGCCCAGCGTCGATTCAAGACCTCAAAGATGGAATTCGTGAGGCTATCGAGGACATAGGCAGCCACTTCGCGATTTGTTTTGGAAAATTTCATTTAAAGATATGGTCTTGTAAGCGTGGTCGTGGTGGTCATTTGCCTGATTTTATTTTCCACTATTAACAGAATAGCTTCTTTATAATGAAATAAACATCCGATCATTTATATTGAAAAATGGCATTTTTCTTTGAATATCAAAATAACACCTCTCATTGGAAAACCCTTTATAATTATTTACCCGAATATTTCAATAATCTCCGGTTCAGCCACCCTCATCACATCAATATTCCTTCCATATACCGGCTCCGCATGGTTATCAACTTTTTTCTGCTTCGCTGCTTCAGGACTATTGAAGTCATATTGAACAGTTGCCGTATAACAGGAACAAACTGCGTTTTTTCTACAACATTTATTCTTCTTACTAAGCTTCGACTTTCTAGATTTTTCCACGTATTGCCTGATCAGTTGTATCTCTTTGTCTTGCTTCTCTAACTCGTCTAATATTTGGTCTAAATTTCTGTTTTGTTCTTCAGTTTGTTGCTTGATTCTCTCCCTTAGATTGCATAGTAGGTCACAGATGCAACCCGAGGTTACAATCTCCCTGTTGCATTCGCAGCATGCTTTTCTGGGAGGTTCTGGGCAGGGACAGGGTATTTTAGGGTTACGTTTTTCTGGGTCTTTCTGTCCTGAACATGGACAATTGCTTGGACATGTGTGGGTTGATGTAGTTTTTCTGCTTTCCGCGCAAGGTCCTATACATTTCGACGAACATACTGAAAGAGGCATGTGATATTAACATACATATTTTAGTGGACAGAAGGATGAATGATGTATATGATTTATACTCATAATCAGCATAATTATTTTGCTAATGTGTTTCATTCTGGGTGCTAGGTTAGGGAGGGGCGAAAATACAGGAGGTTATGCCTTGGACTATGATACGGATAGTTTATCCTTGGAAGTTTTCGAAAAATAGTTTTGTTGCAAGATTTACTTGAAAACTGATCAAAAAGTGGTACGCCAATGAGATATTGCAAACTAACTATTATTTTTAGATTCTTCTTTCGGGTTGAGACTTCTCTTGAAAGGACCTGAGCCTATCTGTGGGCTTGGGAAAGACCAATATAGGACAGCGGTCCAGCAATGGGCGTTGAATAACAGAATAACTGTCTGGAAAACAGCCCTGGACTTGGACAGTCCAAAATTTTCTTTATAATTTTACCTAGCCACAGTCACCTATTACCGCCTAGGCCAACATAGGCTATGGACTAGGGGTGGCAAATTTTCGGTGCACGAGAGGTGTACCTTCATTAAAGGTGATAAAAGCTTAGTGCAAGTGTTTCCCTATATCGATATTACAATTAGAATGTTTTTAAACACATTTGCAACGAACGACAAAACTGATCAGCAGGGAGGTCGTTTTCAGCATTGCAGCTAATTTTGTCGTATTTGCAACCTAGCATTTGAATTCTCTGGCCGTTTTGTGCATTGAAGCTGGGTTGTTAAAAAATTACACTTCGAAATAGTGTTTCAACAATCTGCGGAAAAGAAGGCAAGAAGAAAACCATTATTAGTTCGATGATGAAAACTGTAATTTTTTACTATGAAATGTACACTCTGAAACAATAGATTGTTTTATTTGCAGATAGAAAATTGTCTTTATCAACTTCAGCGAAAATCGCGTATTAAGAAAATTTTAAATTTTTAAATTCTCTTTACTCAGGGGAGTGGAAAATTGTTTTTGGCCTAGGGGAGGAAAAGAGTTTAGTCCGGCACTGCCTACCCATACCACAGAAAGCTCATGAAGCTGTCACGAGGGACACTGTCGGTACAAATATCAGTTGTACCCTAAGGGAAAGTCAGCAGATGATATATGCAGGTTTTGTGGATCAGAAGCAGAAACAGCTGAACAAATGGTATGCAAGTATCCAAAGCTGGCTGGTCTGAGAACAATTCATATGGGAATAGCGGCCCTGGCCACACAAGAGGTTACCGCCAAGGCTCCTCAGAAGGTTGTCGGTTTTATCAACGCCATTAACGACCTCCTTAGATTTCCATGAGTGAGTAGGGTAGAGAACAAAAATTGCGAAAGGCTAACCTAGCCATTAATGTGCTATTCCATTGCGCGAAATTGACTCGCGCAACTGTTTCGCGAGGCTGACTCGCGAGTCGCTGTTTCGGCCTGATACGTTTACACGACGCGAAAACGGGTGAGCCGCCAGTTTTACAGAGACAATCATGGCGTTCGTACCTCTGACTGCAGCCTCAGCACTCAGCATTTGCTTTAATTGTGATGGATTATGTGAAGAATAAAAGTAAAAAAGAACAAAGAAAACATCGATGGATCTAGTAGCGGAACCCATCGAAGATACGATCGAATTTCAACCGGATGACGTCAGAAGACTTTGAATACCTCTTATCACAGGTTGATCCTAAAATAAGATGAACATAGGCATCCCACAAAAATCGTAAGGCCTGCTAGAGCTGGATTAGATGAATGCACTCGTCCTGATTCATTTTGACGTTTCCACGGCGCGAAATTAATACCGCGAGTCTCTTTGACTCGCTCTCAAAAACCGACTGGCATCGCCTCACCGCGAAACTGACTCGCGCAACAAAATTTCTGGCGCGAAAGCGGTATTCAACGCGCGCATTTTGACTCGCGAGTGAATTTCGCGCAATGGAACAGCACCTTAACAACCCCAGTTCAAATAATAATAATAATAACTCATGAAAGGCAACTAACAGATTATCAACTACTCACCAGTAGGTACCAGCGCCGGTCCGCTCACAGATTTTTGTACTACCGGAACTCTGTGTTTAGTGTCTTCGTATGTACATTTACAGCTTGGAACTTTGGGGATATAATGTTTTTTACAATGTATGGAACAAATTGGTGAGAGTCGTTTCGATTCCGTTTCTACAACGTTCGCCTCGATTTTGGATAATAATCGTTCATTTTCTGGTGCAGTAACAACTCTTATTTGTGGTTCGTTCTTGATGAACATCTCGTCATTTGTGTCTCCTCTGTTTTCCTGAAACAGTGTGTCGAAATCATCGCCATATTCCATATAAGAAGAAATAAGATTTCATCAGAACAGTGCCATCAAAAATTGATTCTTAGCTCTACTTGGCATTTCTAGCGAATAAACCATGTTATGAAGTGTCAAAATTATCGTAAACGTATTTGAGTTTAAATAGAAGATATAAACCAGGAACTTGCGGATTAAGAAATTCATTTCAACAAAAACTTACGCAATTATTTATTTAATTATTCTTCCAAAATCAAGTTCACCATTTGAAGTTTATAGTTAGACAGTTTTAATGATCTGGCAAATGTTGCATTGTTGTCAATGCACTGCGTTAATCAATTTCTGAAATGTAAGAAAACTCTGTACAGCATTTCGTTGGATATGTTTGGATAGCCAAATGAAGGTTGTAAAGGGTTTTCCAATAAGAAGTGTTATTTTGAATAGCCCGCTATTTCGGTAGATGTCACGTTTGAAGCTGTCATTTTTTGACATTTGACAGGTAGAAACTACGCCATTAAAAAAATGGAACGATCACGCTTCAAGAACGCATTGAAATTATTACAATTCTGAATTCGGCCCTTGTCGGATCGCAATAAATAAATTGGTGGAAAAATTCGAGCTGTTGGGACAAGTTAGTGATGTGAAGAATAAAACCCGTGCACGTCGCCCAAGAACAGCGGAGAATATTGCTGCTGTAGCCGAAAGTGTTGAAGAAAACCCAGGTTTGTCCATTCCTAAAGATTTGGGTCTTAAGGATTATAAAATTCAGTTAACACAAGAACCGGCCGATCATCAACAACGTCGTGTCTTTGCTGAATGGGTCGTTGAAATGCATGAAAATGATCCGAAATTCCATCGAAAAATCATCTTGAGTGATGAGGCCCATTTCCACCTCGGTGGCTTCGTCAACAAGCAAAATTGTCGCATCTGGGGCTTGGAAAATCCAAGAGTTATTGTTGAAGAGCCTCTCTATTCTCAACGTGTGACTGTTTGGTGCGGTTTATGGTCCGGCGGAGTCATTGGACCTTACTTTTTCGAAAATGAGGATGAAGCAATAGTTACGGTGAATGGATTGCGATTCCCCCTTAAAGCGGCCCCTGCCGTTCTAGTACGCGCTGGAAGATTCGCGTCGCTGATTCGACTTTATTGTGTCTGGAACTCTCGCGAATAGTCTAGGTATTTTCGAAACAGGTTATATGCCTGCATATAAAGACACAGAACACACACACGAAACGCATATTTTGTGATAAACGCGCTTGGGACTCACAGTCAGTTACAGTTAGAAATCAGAAGTGTGCTTTATACCGAACTATTTCAAACTGAATCTGCAAGTGTGTGAATAAACCAGTGTTAGTAATTGTAAATATATATATATATATATTCTTTTGAATTGAGAGCTAACAAAATACAATACATAAAACAAAAAAGTCCCTAGCTGAGGTTGGAAACGGGTACCATACTATTCTGTCGTATGATACCAGAGTACAGGGAAAAACCTCAGTAGAAAAACCCTGGCTCGCCGTTTTTACAAAATTGAAACTAAAACTATTCAAATAAATACCTTCAATATTCAGATACAAAATACATAATTGTTGCTCTTGGGCCAGGAGGGTGTTTTAAACCAGGTCTGGCGTTCCAAGTGATGATTTTCGAATCTTCTGTTCTTCTAAGACCGCTACAGGACCCTACTGAAGGGTAATCATCCCCCATAGATTTAATAGTGGTATTTCATCCTAAATATCGAATTCAATTTCGGAAGAATGATAAAAAACGTGTGACAAACTTATGTCAAATGACATAATAATGTAAATAAATTAGCGTGTTAAGTGATTCTGTACATAATTGATCATACAGCACAGAAGAAATTTGTTTAACCCCGAAAAACTTCACAATAAGTTTTTGTTCGATTGAATTTTAAAATAGGCTGACCAGATCTATCGTTGTTCGATGACGGACAACCCAAAAAAAAATGATGATGACCTTTTTTTTTGGCCCACCAAAGATTATTACAAGATTTTTTCGACGATCTCAACATGAATTGTGTATAAATTCTTGTTTGAAATAAGTAGTGCCTCTGAATACTTTGTAAACAAATATCACTTCTCATTCGACGGAAAAAGAAATTTCCTCTGATTTTAACACTCAAATTCAAAATTTTGAGTTTTGACGGACGCTTATCAATGACGGACTCCTCGTACGAATGACGGACGTCTGGTCACCTTATTTTAAAAAGGCAATTAGATAATCAACTACTTACCCGTGATGTTGAGCTCGTCTGGTAATATGTCTTCAGTGGTCGAGGACTCATAAACGTCCTAAAATATTCCCCAGTATTCGATAGGGTCAAACTAGAATCTGACTGATTTTCATTCAGCATTTTCCTCAATTCTGCGCTGCTGTTGATTTGTACCATATTTCCGATATTCGTGGTATCGGCAGGCTGAAACAGTTCACTCAAACTTCCGTGTCTTCTTCGCAATGTTTTTTTCATGTTTAAGCTCTTGTGTCTTAATACTGGAGACTTTCTATTTTGATATCTTATTTTGCTATTGTTTTCTGCGTTTGGGAGGTTTTCGAATTATCCATCATATTATTGTTCATTGGAGCTAGGAAGCATTGCACTCCTAAATCTTTTTTGGGGGAAACCTGAAACTTTTGATGAAAAAGGTCTTTAATAATAATAATAATAATGTTTATGGCTTTTATCAAAAAATATCACTCAAATCGAAATTTGGCTGAACTCTTTGTGCTAAGCCTCAATGTGTCTTGTACGAAGAGCTGGTGTGCGGGTAGAGAGTCAATGCGGGCAGCTAAATAGATAAAAAACTCTCTTCATGAGAAACTTAGACAATTGAATATACAGAACGACTGGAAAGCTCTGACGGAGGGATAGATCGAAAAGGAGACGTCTTGTGAAAAGCTACAACACGGATTCGGACAGACGACGAAATCCATCAGCGCAAGGAAATTTCGAATGTCCTGAATGTGGCAGAGTGATCACCTCGAGAATAGGTCTTTACAGTCATCGAAGAACCCACCGAAGATGATATATGTGCAATGAGTGCTGCAACTTTGTCTGTTATTGTATAATTGTGGTGCAATCTTGAAGCCTCAATATTAACATCCAAGGTGTAGGACATATAGGACACAACTTCCCGTCCATTTTAGTCTACCTGAACCACACTCCCCTTTCTCGTCGACTATCACTTTGCAAACCGAATCGTGACTAGTCCGAAAAAAATGTTGCTTCGGTGTTGGTGGTGTTCTGTCCATTGCCGACGGGTAACTCAATGTCCAGGTGATAGTGGAGCTACTTTTAAAGGTCTTTTTGCTCTCAAATTTGAGGAATGCAATCGTCTCCTTACGGTACTTGTTGAGATTACCAGTCTATAAGTCCTCAAAGAATGACTTCGAAGCGCTCGATTCCTTCTAGTAAAATTTGCTGTATAATGGTCTTTCCTTGCTGATATTACTCTGGGTTTCCGGAAACGCTGCCGGTTTCCAGGAAAAGGGCCACTGTGCGCCTAACTGAAGTCCGTGAAATATTCAAACGTTGCGCAATCTGGTAGTTCGACAAAGATTCTTGATTAGAGGGCTACTATTCTTGCACGATCGAAATGAAAATTGGATGTCCCGCGTTTTCGCAAAATATTCTAAATTTTTCAACTCTCGTTTTCCGCTGTGAACTGATTAACTACGAATACACTTTATTCTTCCGAATAAGCAATATTTTTTGCTGGTTTATTGCGTCTTTTATGAGATAAAATAAAGATCCGCACTCAAAATTATCATGTTACATTCAACAAACTGAGAGTTGTTAGAAATCAAGAAATTCCGGGCGTTAGTACCAATGATATTTGACAATTGTAAAATATCTTTGGTTAGTACGAGTACATCATATAAATATAAGCAAAAATAATTACCTTCTCTTTTTTCTGCTGTTTATGTTTAGACATCTTACTTTGTAAACTCTTGCTATACAATTTTTTAGGAGTGATGGATTCTTCCCGTATGCCGATGAAATTACATTGCTTTGTATTCTTCTTCTTACCTGTGATTGAAAAAGTTCTCGAAAGGATTAGCATAATCGTGAAAATATTATAAATATAATGCACTTTATTTTCATGTGACGATTTTGTCGATTATGGTAAATGGGCATGTAATTGATTTAAATTGAATATTGTAAGTACGTTTTTAATACTCGAGAGTTCAAACGTCGCGCCATGATGACACACGAGCAAGCTTAATAAGTGGGGATGATGATTCACAACAGAGTTGCCAGTTGGTATCTTTGTAAACTGTGATTCAACATTCAACCAATGAAAAGAATGCTTACTCGTACGTCACACTCAACCGCCACTTGTGATCTTTTGAATTCGCTAGCTTATTTCGGTGATTTGAATTTCCATTTTTTCTAAAATGATTTCTTCTGGAATTCTTTTTTGCATCGCCGGGTTGTTAATTTTAAATCGATGTGATGGAGTTTTAGCCATTTTTTTCTGGTTAATTATTCTCCTCCATTTCATATTCAAATTAGAATTCCGAAGACATTTTGGAGAAGGTTATCGGTTAGATGAGAATAATTATTTTCTGAAATCCTTAATATTCAAACAAGTTTTGAGTTTTAATTTTGTAAAAACTGCGTGACAGGGTTTTTTGAACGCTCGTTTCACTTAAACGAGTGCTATATCGTTTTGCCCAAATGTCTGTAATTTTCTAATTTTGAAAATGGTCTCAAACGGTAGGGTTAGACTCCCTAATGACGAATCCGTGGTAAAATTCAACTCTGTCTGTGGGGCCGTCCGTTAGCTCATAGTGTAAACAGGACCATAGAACCATAGAAAATGCAATTGGAATATTGAAAAAAAGAATCTCTATATTTCCATAACAGGATAACCGATTCAAATGAAATTTATCTCGGGAATCAAGACTGATATACTGAATGTTCGTGCAAATTTTCAAGAGGATAGCATCATCAGAACCATAGAATTAATTTTTTTGGATTATTTTTTTACATATTTTATTTTTTGAATAATTTCTAGAATATAATTCCGATTATGCTGAAATTCTGGATTATATGTTTTGTTTATAATTATCTGTAATTTGGATCATATAGAAATTATTTATCGATTCAATCCTTATTGTAATAATACCAATAATAATAATAATATTTGGTATCAATCTCAAATCGCATATGAAATTTCAGGTAATAGTCTTATTGTTCCACCAAAGAACGATCGCTCAAAAGCGCCTGCTCAATGCTTTTATTAATTTTTTTCTACTGAGGTTTTCTCCCGAGCTCTGGTATCATACCATAAATATAATGATACCCCGTTTTACACTAATCTTCCAACTAGGGAATTTTATGTTTTGCTATGATGGCTCAACATACTCACCTTTTTGATTATTCTGATTCTCATTTGCAGAGCGTCGTCATAGGTAGTAATTTTGTAATAGCCAATAGCAGCACTGCTGCAAACCTTATCGTTCGAAGAGGTGCTAGTTTCTTGCTTCGTGTTTATCTCGAACGATTTGACATCAAAGTTTTTTCCGGCGCACTTGTTCAATTCGTTTTGAACAAAAAAGTCGAATTTTGACGGAGAGATGTTGTTCAACGTTTTGGGCCAGTGCTCGTTCTTCATCAGTCCGTTACTGAAGATGCGTTCCACGCTATCTTTGACGTTTATGAGTTGAAAGCTTTGAAATTCTCGGAGGTCTTCTGGGGAACGCGTGGGTGATTGACAAAGTTCATATTTCTTCTTGTTACATCTATAATAAGGTGAACCAGCTGAGTAAACGAAGTTAATATTGGAAACATCATTGATTTTTGTTAATGAAGGCTTTCCAAAGAACGGTTTCATCAACGGTGTAATAGCTCTTCCAAAAATATGAACAAAAGATTCTACACTGCGCAAAAAAATTAATGCACATTCTGAAAATCTCAATTTTAATGAAAGTTTACTCTACATTGACTTTATAACTTATTTTTTATGTTCTCTCGGAAAGGTTTTGAACAAGACACATTAAATGGAAGAAAATTCAGGATTTCCTAGAATCTTATGTGAAGAGAAATTAACAATTTTCAAAATACTGGAATGCTGATAAGTGATTTAATACTTGGTATTTCCACCCCTTGCGTTAATTACAGCTCGGCAACGACGGTTCATACTAAAATGAGTGATCTTAAAATGTTCTGATCTAATCCTTCCCAGATTTCTACCTGTGTGAAGATAGCCGGTAAAGTTAGCCGGAAAATTTTACGGAGATTGCCGAAGCGCCATAGACGTTCGTGAAGGATATCAGAATAAAACATCGATGAATAATCGAATCGATTCCGATGATTTTATACATGATAGGAAGGCGGAAAGAATTATTTAAAATGAAGTTGATGAAATATTGATATGTACTATCCTTAAATGACACATGTAATGAATTCGTTAGAAGGAACATCGAATGAAAATAATATGGCTAAACGAAATCATACCTATTATGAACTGTCTAGTCATGTTTTCCTATGCAGGGGCTAACAGGGTGGAATCCACCCCTAAGTGGTATTTTTTGTTTTAAAGGGTTGTTATCGTAATTTGTTCAAAATTTGAATGTATGCAAAAAATCTGCATTAAAAATAGCTTTCGATTGAGCCTAGTCTCGTTTTCTTGCGCAGGGGATAACAGGGTGAAATCCACCCCTAAGTGATGTTTTTTGCTCTATAGGGTTGTTATCGTAATTTGTTCAAAATTTGAATGTATGGAAAAAATCTGCATTAAAAATAGCTTTCGATTGAGCCTAGTCTCGTTTTCTTGCGCAGGGGATAACAGGGTGAAATCCACCCCTAAGTGATGTTTTTGTCTCTATGGGTTGTTATCGTAATTTGTTCAGAATTAGAATGTATGCAAAAAATATGCATTGAAAATAGCTTTCGATTGAGCCTAGTCTCGTTTTCTTGCGCAGGGGATAACAGGGTGAAATCCACCCCTAAGTGATGTTTTTGTCTCTATGGGGTTGTTATCGTAATTTGTTCAAAATTAGAATGTATGCAAAAAATCTGCATTAAAAAGAGCTTTCGATTGAGCCTAGTCTCGTTTTCTTGCGCAGGGGATAACAGGGTGAAATCCACCCCTAAGTGTTGTTTTTGTCTCTATGGGGTTGTTAACGTAATTTGTTCAAAATTTGAATGTATGGAAAAATCTGCATTAAAATAGCTTTCGATTGAGCCTAGTCTCTTTTCTTGCGCAGGGGATAACAGGGTGAAATCCACCCCTAAGTGATGTTTTTTGCTCTATAGGGTTGTTATCGTAATTTGTTCAAAATTTGAATGTATGCAAAAAATCTGCATTAAAATAGCTTGCGATTGAGCCTAGTCTCGTTTTCTTGCGCAGGGGATAACAGGGTGAAATCCACCCCTAAGTGGTATTTTTTGTTTAGAGGGTTGTTATCGTAATTTGTTCAAAATTTGAATGTATGCAAAAAATCTGCATTAAAAAAAGCTTTCGATTGAGCCTAGTCTCGTTTTCTTGCGCAGGGGATAACAGGGTGAAATCCACCCCTAAGTGATGTTTTTTGCTCTATAGGGTTGTTATCGTAATTTGTTCAAAATTTGAATGTATGGAAAAAATCTGCATTAAAAATAGCTTTCGATTGAGCCTAGTCTCGTTTTCTTGCGCAGGGGATAACAGGGTGAAATCCACCCCTAAGTGATGTTTTTGTCTCTATGGGGTTGTTATCGTAATTTGTTCAAAATTAGAATGTATGCAAAAAATCTGCATTGAAAATAGCTTTCGATTGAGCCTAGTCTCGTTTTCTTGCGCAGGGGATAACAGGGTGAAATCCACCCCTAAGTGGTATTTTTTGTTTTAAAGGGTTGTTATCGTAATTTGTTCAAAATTTGAATGTATGGAAAAAATCTGCATTAAAAATAGCTTTCGATTGAGCCTAGTCTCGTTTTCTTGCGCAGGGGATAACAGGGTGAAATCCACCCCTAAGTGGTATTTTTTGTTTTAAAGGGTTGTTATCGTAATTTGTTCAAAATTTGAATGTATGGAAAAAATCTGCATTAAAAATAGCTTTCGATTGAGCCTAGTCTCGTTTTCTTGCGCAGGGGATAACAGGGTGAAATCCACCCCTAAGTGATGTTTTTTGCTCTATAGGGTTGTTATCGTAATTTGTTCAAATTTGAATGTATGCAAAAATCTGCATTGAAAATAGCTTTCGATTGAGCCTAGTCTCGTTTTCTTGCGCAGGGGATAACAGGGTGAAATCCACCCCTAAGTGGTATTTTTTGTTTTAAAGGGTTGTTATCGTAATTTGTTCAAAATTTGAATGTATGGAAAAATCTGCATTAAAAATAGCTTTCGATTGAGCCTAGTCTCGTTTCTGCGCAGGGGATAACAGGGTGAAATCCACCCCTAAGTGATGTTTTTTGCTCTAGGGTTGTTATCGTAATTTGTTCAAAATTTGAATGTATGCAAAAAATCTGCATTAAAAATAGCTTTCGAAAGCAATCGAAGCTATTTTCAATGCAGATTTTTGCATACATTCAAATTTTGAACAAATTACGATAAACCACCCTATAGAGCAAAAAACATCACTTAGGGGTGGATTTCACCCTGTTATCCCCTGCGCAAAGAAAACGAGACTAGGCTCAATCGAAAGCTATTTTTTATGCGGATTTTTTCCATACATTCAAATTTTGAACAAATACGATAACAACCTATAGAGCAAAAAACATCACTTAGGGGTGGATTTCACCCTGTTATCCCCTGCGCAAGAAAACAAGACTAGGCTCAATCGAAAGCTATTTTCAATGCAGATTTTTTGCATACATTCTAATTTTGAACAAATTACGATAACAACCCCATAGAAACAAAAACATCACTTAGGGGTGGATTTCACCCTGTTATCCCCTGCGCAAGAAAACGAGACTAGGCTCAATCAAAAGCTATTTTTAATGCAGATTTTTTCCATACATTCAAATTTTGAACAAATTACGATAACAACCCTTAAACAAAAAATACCACTTAGGGGTGGATTTCACCCTGTTATCCCCTGCGCAAGAAAACGAGACTAGGCTCAATCGAAAGCTATTTTCAATGCAATTTTTTGCATACATTCAAATTTTGAACAATTACGATAACAACCCCATAGAGACAAAAACATCACTTAGGGGTGGATTTCACCCTGTTATCCCCTGCGCAAGAAAACGAGACTAGGCTCAATCGAAAGCTATTTTTGATGCGATTTTTTTGCATACATCTAAGTGATGTTTTTTGCTCTATAGGTTGTTATCGTAATTTGTTCAAAATTTGAATGTATGGAAAAAATCTGCATTAAAATAGCTTTCGATTGAGCCTAGTCTCGTTTTCTTGCGAGGGGATAACAGTTGAAATCACCCTAAGTGATGTTTTTTTGTTCTCTATGGTTGTTATCGTAATTTGTTCAAAATTAGAATGTATGCCACATCTGCATTGAAAATAGCTTTCGATTGAGCCTAGTCTCTTTTCTTGCGCAGGGGATACGGGTGAAAATCCACCCCTAATGGTATTTTTTTGTTTTAAAGGGTTGTTACGTAATATTGTTCAAATTTGAATGTATGGAAAAAATCTGCATTAAAAAATAGCTTCGAAAGCAATCGAAAGCTATTTTCAATGCAGATTTTTGCATACATTCAAATTTTGAACAAATTACGATAACAACCCTATAGAGCAAAAAACATCACTTGGGGTGGATTTCACCCTGTTATCCCCTGCGCAAGAAAACGAGACTAGGCTCAATCGAAAGCTATTTTTTATGCGATTTTTTCCATACATTCAAATTTTGAACAAATTACGATAACAACCCTATAGAGCAAAAAACATCACTTAGGGGTGGATTTCACCCTGTTATCCCCTGCGCAAGAAAACA
>CM024240.1:64912089-64955919 GCA_013421045.1 Propylea japonica | reverse complement strand
CATCTTTCATGTGACCGCAACATTTTGATTGGTTTCGTTTTCTCTGATTTATTGAGGAACAAAAATTTGGATGACCATATTTTTGGAACATTCTGTACGATTGGGCTGGTTAACTAACTCAACCGTGGCATTAGGAACAGAACTCACCCTGAAAATCTTAAGTCTTTAGGACAATCCTTTCAAAAGTTATCGTGCTCACGGCTGGACGGCCCTACGGACACAATTGAATTTGACCACGGATTCGTCATCAGAAAGTCGAAACCTATCATTTTAGACAATTTCCGGCACAAAATCCGAAAGTTACAGACATTTGACAAAACGATATAGCACTCGTTTGAGTAGAACAAGCGTTCAAAGAATGAAATGAAAAAAAATGAAAGGGAAAATAATTAACTAGTTTTTTTGTTTCAATTTATATAGCAGCTTGTATATTTTTTGATATTTTTGATTCCTACTCAAAACTGCATTTTCAACGTTATGTCACACTTGTGTTTCAGTTTTGATTCCATGGATCTCACTATTGTCAACAAACATCATTTCATGATCGGTGATTAGTTGCTGCACTCTTGTTTCTAGTTAAGAGAGCGCTTTCATATAAAATGATGAATGTTATTCACGTCTTCACGGCTCCAACTACTATCAAACTGATAAAAAAAATCTGTATTCCGACTGCTTGAGTGTTTTTCCTCTTTTAAGATATCAATTCATTAACTAGCTTCAGTCGTTGGGACAGTCTGGGTAAATATGTTGTTACCAAATTATATTTCTTTTCAATTTTAATTTGATTTTAATAATTTAATCATGCTTGGTTTTGGTGTCTATACAAAAACACGTTATCTACCTTTCACAGCTTCATCGATGAGAATAAAATGAATGATTGAATTGATCGAAATTAAATTCGAATTGTTCGTTCAAGTAAAATATTGAACAATAGCTGTATATTAAAATTACAGTTGGAAAGTGATTGAAAGGTATTAAATAGCTCCGAAGCGAAAAATCTCGAAATACAAGATTAAATAGTGTCCAAGAATCAGTAAAACATGCTTTCAATTCAATTTAATTGATGTACGAGGATGTATACAGGGTTGGGATAAAGTTCGGCACCAATTAATATCTTTAAATCGAAATGGGCGATATTTTTGAAATTTGGCAGCTGAGTGTAATGGACCACAATGCATCTGATGAGCATATTTTCATTAATGAGATACTTCCGGTTTAACCGGAAATGACCTATTTTTTTATTTAAATGGGACACCTGTATATTTCTGCAGATTCTGAAAGAGCACTTTGTTTCGGATCTGTCCATACCAGGTTCCATGTAAAAATTATCGTGTTTATGTTAATCGACCAGCATGCTTGCAGGAATTCAGACAACGGATTCTTGATGAATGTGCATTAATACATGGAGAAGTCTCGAGAAAAGTTACTCAAAAATTTGTTAATGGACTGGCATATTGTCAGGAGGTGAATGGCAAGCACTTCAAACATTTAAAATATTTTTTTTAAATATTTTTTTAATAAATTTTTTCCACTAGTAAAAGCCCTGTATTTCTTCTTTTCATAGATTTTCATGAAAAATACGTCATGAAAAAGCAGAAAGAGTTATCTACTACTAAGTATTTCGGTTTATTTCTCACTATTGATACAAATAACCATGATTTATTTATTTGAATGGATTTTTTCTCGAATGTACAAAAAAACTGAATTCTTCTTTTTAGAAAGAATTTTCGCATGGAACCTGATCCGAAACAAGGTAGACTTTCAGAATCCGCAGAAATATACAGGGTGTTCCATTCAAATAAAAAAAAATTGGTCATTTCTGGTTAAACCGGAAGTATCTCATTCATGAAAATATGCTCATCAAGATGCGTTGTGGTCCATTACACTCAGCTGCCAAATTTCAAAAATATCGCCTGTTTCGTTTAAAGATATTGATTTGGTGCCGAACTTTATCCAACCCTAACATTTAGTTACCGGAATAATTATGTATGTGTGCGTGTAAATTTTGACGTCAAAAAAGTAAATCGTGATCGTTTTGCCCAAATGTCTGTAATGTTCGAATTTTGAGCCGAAAATGGTCTCAAACGAATTCGTGGTCAAATTTAATTCTGTCCATGGGGTTATCCGGCCGTCCGTTAGCACAATAACTTTCGAAGGGAATGTCCTAGAGACTTGAGATTTTCCGGGTGAGTTCGGTTCCCAATTGGCAGATCGTACAGGCTGTTCCATAAAATATGGTCATTCAATTTTGTTCCTCAATATCTCAGACAAAACGAAACCATCGAAATGAAATGTTGCGGCCATATGCAAGATCGTCATAATAAACTTCATGCAAAATTTTGTGGCTATAGTGAAAACAAAACCATAGAAAATTCAATTGGAATATTGAAAAGAAGAATCCCTTTATTTACACTAGATTAACCGATTCAAGTGAAATTTATTTTATGAATCAAAACTGATATAATGAATGTATATGCAAAAAAAAATTCGAGAGGATCGCATCATCCGAACCCTAGAAATCAATTTTTGTAATTATATTTTTTTTTCATATTTAATTTTTTGATCAATATCCAGAATATTATTCCGATTGTGCTGAGATTCTGCATCTTTTGAAAAGTTTTGTCGGTATTAAAATTTATCCAAATTGCATACTCAGATTATTTCTGTTTAGACAGAGTATGATTACACTAATCAAATAAATTTCTTATCCTGTATTGAAAGATAATAAGCTGAAGATTTGCCTCAGTTCTTTTTTAATCCAAGAATAGGTATTTAAATATCACTTAACCTTGTCTTCTATCCGTCATAAATGTTATCTTGGGATCAGCGTCATAAAATTTTCTACGAATGCTCTAGATATAAGAACTCGGAAAATGGATGGTAGTAAACACGAGAAGGTTATTTCGCCAGTGACACCAAGCGTTGAACATAATATTTAAAAGCTGAATTATATAGGGTAAGGACGGCTATGAAACCAAGTAAATGTTTTTGAACGGAAAGGACAATCTTTATGAAATTTTGCAAGCTAGAGCAATGGCGCAAAGTGCATCTGATGTACCTACATTCTTTGTTGGTAATATTCTTTCACTTTTCTCTTACTTTTTATTATTTTATTTGAAGTCACCTGTATATATTTTCAACTGTTGAAAGAGATTGGGATTTCGATTTCGCATGTTCTGAGTTTAGTGTATAAAATCTATAAAAACGAGGAATTACTTAGTGGTCCAAAATGTCAAAATCTTCACGTATTATAGCATTGAGTATCCATCTATATTGAAACTCAATGATATAAGTTAAAATTCATCAATAATTCTTTGTCTCAATTCCTGCAGGCGTATTTGTAGTCTGGCATTAACAGATTTTACAGATAACAGAATTTTAGATTATTTTAAAGAAAAAACATTTTACGGTCTAAAATCCGGAGAACGAGCAGGTCATTCGGTGCGATTCTGTTCGCATATTGCTATGGATTTTGTAATCCAGGCAATATTGCTATCTCTCAAATTCAGAGCAATATGACTATAGTATTGCGTATTCTGTTTCGACTATTATAGCGATGTTATTAGGAATTTTGCCTTAGCAATATTGCTTCGAGAATCGGCAATCCAAGTGCTGACAACACAGTAATATACACTGCTCAACAATTGATAGGGATCACTTACTTGTTCTAAATTTATTTTCGAAATATTCGCTCCAAGCTTGAAATTTAGTCAGAGATCAGAGTATTTTTAGTTGATAATATGGTTCACTTGAGAAAGAATGAAAAAAACTGGAAAGTTGGAAAGAAAAAAAAGACTATTAGGAACACTCAAAATTCTGTGTTTGAATAACATAAACATTTTATGATGAAACCACAAGAAGGCTGAAGTTTGGTTAAGCTAGTACCTAGTTGGTCCCCACGAGCTCGTCTCAAGAATTCTACTCTACGAGGCATACTTTCGATCAAACGATTTATTTAATTTTTGGGCAAATTCGTCCAAATATCCCGTAAAGCGTTAGAAGGATCCTCCAGGTTATTGATCGGTTGTTCTGAGGTTGACAATTGTCTAGACATCTCAGACCAGACATGTTCGATGCAATTCATGTCTGGAGAGCGAGCTGGCCAGTCCATGAGCATGAGTTTCTAGCGCTTCATTAACCAGACGACTACGGTGTGGACGGGGATTATCGTCAATTAAAATGAAATTCTCGCCCACTGCAGCCGCAAACGGAACAATTATGGGTTCAATAATCATATCGTGATATCTCTGGCTGGTCATGGTGGTGTTCTGCAGAACAACCAACTCTGGTTGGCGTTGGTTCAAATAAATGCCTCCCCATACACATATAGAATCTCCGCCAAAAGCTGTTGTGGGTACCATAAACTGTTCTGCATACCTTCGACCTCTTTCCCTCCAAGCAAGAATACGTCCATCGGAGTTGACCAAACGAAATCTAGACTCATCCGTAAATAAACATCGGCTCCAATCTTCAAGTGTCCAATTGCGGTGCTCCTCAGCCCATTGCCGTCGATGAACCCGATGTTCCCTATTCAAACAGGGATGTTATACCCTCCTACGTGCTCTCAAACCACGAACATGTAGTCGTCGTCTTACAGTCTGGTTCGAAATTAGAACTCCTGTTGCAACTCTCAGTGATCTATTGAGCCGCAACGCCGGGTAAGTGGGATTTCTCCTAGCATTGAGGATCAAAAGACGATCTTGGGCAGCTGTTGTTCTGCACTGCCGACCTCCCCCATGAACATAAGCTACTGAGTCGTTTTGGATGAACCTATTCCAAGCCCGACTCACGACACTTCTCGCTGGGACAAACCTTCCTGTATCCACCGTATGATTTGGTCCAGTTGCACAGGAGCCAAACGTCTTCTCGGCATGACTGATAAGCTGATATTGTTCTCATTTCTTCAATTATTGTCACCTTATGTGTTTGAACGAGAGAAAAAAAAACAGATTTAATAACAAATACCACATTGCTTTTTACTCCACTTGTAACAGCCTACAGATAAGAATGGATTTTGTGAACAAGAGCCGATGAAGTGTGGAAGACATCAACTCAAAACATCTTACTCTTACATATAATGTACAGATATTCACGAGATAACTTGAAAAAAATACAAATGAAGAGAAGTTCATAAGTGATCCCTAGCAATTGTTGATCAGTGTATGATATTTGAACTACTATTTTGAGTTTTGTTATGACATTTCTGTGTTTTCAAACACTTGTAATGAGAATTTCAAAATGTTGCGGATTAGGAGAACCAACCAAACCCAAATGGAAGTATTAATAAACTTCCTTGAATAAAATAGAATTAAAGTGACAGGAAAACCCACCCATCAAAAATATAGCGAAAACGAGATAAGAAAAGATTGAATGAGATATTTCCATAAAGAATTATTAATTAATGATAACACAATCTTATTATCTTAAACTAGATGAATCATTCTGCCGAATAGTTGGCTGTTGTGTTGTTATTTGAAGCTGAGAAATTTTTACAATTAAATCACAGAATGTTTAAGTTTAATTCAAATTTGTTATCAATAAACAATTCATAAAATATCATTATAAAATAAACTTTTATTTATTCATTAAATATATGTTCCTGTTGAAAGGCTACGTCGACAACGTTTTTCGTCAAAATTAATTTTGCTGTGTTTTACCTCTGCATTGTTATAGAAAAAGTATTGAGAAATGGTGCATAATTCAGGGCTGGATAGAATACCCAAAATTTCCTAGAAGCAAACAATTTCTTCTTCCTTCCACATACTCTGTTCTCATGTGCCGATAGATTTTGAAACATGTCAAAGTCGTAGGCAACTCCATGGAACTGTGCATTTACATTCGTAATGATTGAATTAATAACAAATATCTGAAAAAAACGATTCAATCAAATATAAGAAAAATATGGAATTAAACTTTCAGCTTGTATATTTATACTGTGAAAACCCTATATATAGTCCGTTCGCAAAAGTTTGAGCGCGTAGTGGGCGTTTGTTTATTTATCTCTTTCGACGAGCTTCCGAGTTATCAAAGAACTCTATGCAATATTGACAACATTGCGTATCAATCTACAAGAAAATAAACAACATTACCTAAAATTTTAATATACACAGTGAAATATGTCAAACTGTCATGGCCAACCGACGGCTCAACCTTTCGTGAACGGAATATATTGATGTTTTGTTCACATCCTCACTACTTGGAGGAAATGTTACGGGTAATAACTTTGTTGATATGAGGTCCTTACATAACTAGTAGGCTCATTCCTAGATTGAAGTCCTCACCAACTATAGTCTAATAGCGGCCATAAGCAAAGAATTGTCAATCAAATTGTCCGATCGAAATATTTCAATAAACTTCTGTAGTATCCCTGATATGTCGGTTTTGCGGTCTAAGATTTCTCCTCAAAATTAAATGTTCTGTAGTACTTCAATTCAATTCAAAGCCTTTGACCAATTAAAATGAAATAAATGTTTCTCTATCGTATTTTTTATTATTTTGGTCCCGGGCAAGATTGTTTTCTGTGTATGCAAGTACTATTTCGACCTTGCTAAGATAGCAATGCAAACAGCAAGGATATGGCTAAATTGACAAATATATTGCCACAGAATCGTCGATCAGAAATCAGAATATTGCAGATCTTGCTATGATAGCAATATCTTTATACGCAAACAGAATCGAACTAATTACCCATCTAAGGTATTGTAAAAACTCAAAAGAAGTTGGTTGTCGTGCGATAATTTCCGTGTGCACAGATTTCTTACTCTGAACCCAGTATGTACGACCTCTAAATCTCAAGCTCTTTCAACATCTGCAAAACATATAGGGTAACAGAGTAAGTCGTACCATTGAGTTTAAATATTAGATGTATAGGTACTCGGTGATCGTAATGAATATTGAAGGAAGTTATGTTCCAGATCTTTTCTGATGACTTTGGTCATATAATATGCTCTCCGAACTTCCCCTTATTGAGATATTGCAGTTAAAAGATTTTTTCAGAATTCGACAATTTTGGGGGTTTTTATCAATCTTTTCTAGAGCTAGAACTCCGAAGGTTAATTTTTTAATTATCAAGCAGAGCTGCGCCGAGCACTGAAGAAAAGTGTTTCGAGCACAAAGCACTAAGCTCTATTGAAAAGTGCTCCGGAATCTCGAGCACTAAGCCCTAATTTTTTGAGGAATGTTCGCGATTACTAAGAACTCTTGGAAAGTATTTCATTCACACGAGTACCGAGCACTGAGCACTTTTCAAAATGACACTTAGTATTTTCCATCCAAATGTCTCTTAGTTTGGAATTTTGATTTTGATTTCAGAAGTCAGAAGTTGATTTTTTTTTCGAGTGTTGTCGCGTTTTGAACTTGCAGAATTAAAATTGACAATAGGTTTCATTTTCAGCGAGTCCAACATTGTCGTTCGATAGTTATTTTATCAACTAGGTTATTGAAGGGAGCGATTAATGGTCAAGATATTTTAACGATTTGCTCCGCTCATGCGTTAATAGTTCGAGACCAAAAGACGCTAGATTAATAACACAGTTGATTACAAGATTTTTTGCCGACCTGAAATTGAATCGTGTATAAATTTTCGATTGAAATACATTTTTATTTTGCACAAGACATACATGTAACATAATATAAGTTTCTGTCTTCTCATGTTCAAAGAGAGTTTTGAAATTACTCCATTGCTTCTGAAAGCTTTGTGTTCGGTTACCCTTGGAAAGTGCACATTGAAAAAGCATCAATTGAACATTAAAAGCGGGCATCTATATTCAATTTCGTACACATTAAAATCATCTTTGTAGATCGACAAAAAAATTATTTTCGATTTAAAATTCCGAAATTGAATTAATACTTACTAATAATTAATATAATGAAGACATACATGACGACATACCGAAAAAAAGTTATAGAGAAACAGTGAAGTCCTGTCAACAAATTAGATGGAAATGTTTTTATGGTTTTCTGAGCTCTATATGGCATTCATTCAGTTGACAAACTGCACCTGAAATATTCTTCCATGAATTACTTGAATCATGACAATAGATACCTGAATCGATGTTAAAAAATTTCGCCATAACATCATTATAATAATGAGAAATTAAAAACTTGTTCCAGAGAGTCCATAGCATAAAGCGAGATCGTTTTTTTCAACGCATCAGTTGTAATGCAAGAAAAAATCAACAAATCAACACATATTCATAGAAATGGAGTAAAAAAATATGAATTCTTTAGTTCTTTGTCTATTCTAATCACGCGAATGTCTGCCATTTCCATGTTCGAACATGGTCCATGAAGGGCTTAGTGGTTACCTAGTAATTCGAAGCACTAAGCACTAAGCACTGGTCCAATCAAGTGCTCGCGAGCACAGTGCTTACGAGCACAAAAGTGCTTCGAGTGCTTTCAAGAGCACTAAGCAAGGCTTCAGCACGGCTCCGGTATCTAGTTAGAGATGATATCAATCAACAACAAAGATGAACAAAAACTGAAAATTCTACTTGTATACCTATTATCAACAAAATATTATGCATCAGATGCATTTTGCGAAATTGCACCCACCCGCAGAATGTCATAAACTTTTATGTTCGAAAGGTATTCACTTGGTTCCATACTTCATTCAAAGCCTATATAGTGTATATTCCCCCGCGAATATAATGGAGTGAGCAATTTCAATATTTATTATGCTTCGATAGCAGGTTACTCTGTAATAATGTTAATCTGCTTTAGGGGTAGCTCGTATTTTCCGAACATCAGAAGGTAGGCAACAACAAGAAATAGAAAGGACCTATCAAATAATAATCGGATTTCCATCTTGTTCAATAATATCTGGAATCTTGAACGGCAATGAGAGACAGACTTATCAATTATCTACAGAGAAACTGTTTCATTTGGTAATGAATGTCAACATGATTTTCGCATAGGACAATCGTCAATTCAGGCCATGATGGGCTCTTAAGATTAATTCAGAGCTACATAGACTTCAACATCAGTTTGGATGTTGGGATTACAGTTCGCTGACATCATGAATTGGGCTCATGTTATTTTTTACACAGATTGCGCATCATTGTATGACGAGTTCCTACTTGAATTTTTCAAAGCCATCTCAAAAGCAGAATGCACATGGATTTCAATGCACATCTAATAACTGGGGTTCGACGAGGTTCAATACTGGGACCAGTAGTAGGTATTTATTCCAGACATGAATGACCCTGCAAATATTATAAGAATATGTAAAAACTTACGTTATCAGAAATTTCAGTTTTCAATTCGATGGAGTCAAAGTGCTGATTGAGACTCTCACTTGCTATTTTCTTGATCAAGCACATAGTTGCTATCGATATCGCTATGATTTTGCTCAAATGTCTGTTATGATTCCAGATGAAGAATCCGAAGCCTAAAACCATAGACTAACTAAACGGAGAATAGATGAGACACTAGTAGAACAAGCTTCAACGCCATCTTTTTTTGTACAACATTACTAATTCGTGAAAAAAGCTTAATTGAAAAAGGAATCTGTATCGTAAAGCTGCCTCAAAAAGAATTCTGTAGTGCACCTTTTGAATAGGTAGGTACGCCCATATACAAGAGGCAAACAGTTTTTGAAATTCAATTTCCAAAAGGAAATCAGAAATGAATTCGTGCAAGTTATCGATGAGCGAGGAAATTTATTTTCATGAAAATAATACCTGCAACGAACTTTCATCTGATTATCTTTCGGAATCGAGAAATGAGGATCAATAATCAAATTCTGGGTAGAATAAAATTTATTAACTGAAATAGGTATCACAAATTGAAAATACAGATTTATTTCATAAATATCTAATCAATAAACTAATAATTGCATTGAAAACATTCTCAAAAACTAAAAATAATGAATTCATTAATACAAAATATGAGTATTTACCGACTAAACTTATTCAATACATGAAAAACTTTTTGAAAACTACGAGTAAAAATTCTTATAGTAACAGAATATACATGTAAATTTTATAATTACCTTCTTGCATCTCGATTTTCACATCCAATAACACGTCTTCACTCTTGCAGGCATATCGAAATTTATTATATTTCAAAAAGAACGTGTCAAACCACTCCTTGTGTCAGTTGACAATTCAAAGGTTTTTTGATAATAATGATTTTACATACTTACTATTTTCTCGATAGGATTTCCATGAATGCAACGACATCTAACTATCAAATTGAAAATAATTTTTTCGTGTATTAGTCTCCTCCTCCGACAGATGTCGCGGAATATACGAGTGGCTCATCTATTTTATTAGTTTGTCTATGCCTAAAACAATATTCTATATGGCCGTCTGTCTGTCAATAATCATTGAAATGATATTTTTTGAGCGCTCGTTCTACTTAAACGAGTGCTAAAAAGTTTTGTCCAAATGTCTGTTACTTTTGAAGTTTGAGCTGAAAATGTTCTCAAACGATAGGATTTGACTCCCTGATGAATTCGTGGCCAAGTTCAATTCTGTCCGTGGGGCCGTCCGATCGTAAGAACGATAAATTTCCAAGGAATTGTTCTAGACACTTAGCTTTTCAGGGATTTGGTACCCAAATGTTTCTTTAACCAGGCATACAAAGTTTTTGTCCCTCAATACCTCAGACACAAAAAAACCAATCGACATGAAATTCCTCGGCTACATGCAAGATGCTTATAATAAGTATCATGTAAAATTTTGTGACTATAGTGTTAACAGAAGCATAGAAAATTCAATTGAAATATTGAGAAAAAAAACTTCATATTTCCATAACAAAATATCCGAATCGAGTGAAATTTATTTTGTGAATTCGATATACTGAATCTCCATATCTCCATAACCATAAAATATAATTCTTTTAATTATTAATTTTCTCCATAATTCATTTTTTGAATAATTTCTGAAATGAAATTCAGAATGTGCCGAGATTTTTTATTCATATACTCGTGAATTTCGAGTTTTACAAAATTGGAGGTAATAGCATCATTGCTCCACCAATAAACGAGCTGCTCAGGACTTTTCTTGAATTTTTTGTAATAATTTTTGACCGAAGAATACATTCTCGATTCAAATCAACCCGATCAACTGGAGCATTCTATTCTCTCAATGAAAAGTGTGCACAAATGAAGGATTATTATTTTAATGTCGACATAACAGACTCAACAGATGTATAAATAAACTTCAAGTTTGTTCAACCAGAAATTATCGATTTCGTCTGAAAATAAGTAATGTGGCAAATTCCGTGATGAAAATTTGTTACTGTCATATTGTATAACCAATCTAAACCTGAACCCACAAACATTGATGAGTTGAGTTGTCTCGCCTAATTAAACATAATATTCATCAATAATCAGATGAAATCGGCAGTATCAGATACTGATATTATTGTGAAACCTGGCACTAGGTGTTTCACGTGTTTGAAATATTCCAATCCTACACATTGAAAATTTTCAGTCTTTTGCTTACTGCATGGGAGAGTTGAAGTGCTTACTGATGGATAGCCAGAATGAACTACGTTTACCTCTGGTTCTTCAGCGAGTTCAATTACAGTGGTAAATATCGAATTTCGGTGACCAGCAAATATCGAAAAGATTCTGGTGTTATTGTATTCATTGAGTCTTCCTGATCAACATCAGTAAAACCAACAGATGTTGGTTTATATTGCTTTAGAAAATATGTGCCTCCAAAGTTCCAAAAATGTTCCTTTTCCACGCTTTTTTCACTATAAAACCACAAATTCACTGCTCCATGAATTAGTCTATACATAAATCACCTCTGAACATTCACATATGCAGGGTGTAACTAAATAAGTGTAAAATATTTAAGGAGGTGATTCCTCATCGAAAAAAAGATAGCACTTTCATATAAAGAACTTCAGTGGAGCATCCCTTGTTAAGATACAGCCCCTCAAAGGAAGTACATAAAATTTTTATAACAATTTTTTTCACAAGCACCAAAAAAGTTACAATATTGAAATCAACCTGACGTTTCCAACTAGCAAAAAGACACTTACCCAGTTATTTATTTGGTTTACCCCATGGTTGTAAGGGTGGGAAACGCAACCCTAAAGTTTATTTCCAATGTAACTTTTTGTCTTATAATTTGTTTACCATTTGAAAATTTATTTCCGATAGCCTGTTTCATTCTAAACAAAAAATAAACATTTGTGGGGAATGCAATATTCAGTTTTAATATATACCTACAAATTCAGGATGAGTTTGTTCAACCAGAAATGATCGATTTCATCTGAAAATAAGTCATGTGGCAAATTCCGGGATTAAATAAATTATTCATCAATATTCAGATGAAATCGGCAGCATCAGATACCGATATTCTTGTGTAACCACGCACCAAGTGCTATACGTGTTTAAAATATTCCAATCCTACACCCTTAAAATTTAAAGTTGGAAAGTTGAAGAGCCTACTGATGGATTGCCAGAATGAACTACGTTTGACCTCTGGTTCTTCAGCGGTGAGTCCAACCGAGTCGTCCAATACCACTTTCGGCATAAAACTAGGAACTAAGAAACATTCGGCAAAAATGAGGCACTCTTTACACAAGGGATAAATGTGCACAAAGAAAGGCATATTGGAGATTACCAACTCAACAGATGCATAAACAAACTTTCCTGTGAAATGTAGTATTCGGTTTTATTATTCAAATTCACGGAAAGTTTGTTCAACCAGACATTATAGATTTCATCTGATAAAATTCAAGATGAGCCCTGAGCAGGAACTTTTGAGACTTCGTTCATTGGTAGAGCAAAGCAAAGAGACTATTACCTCAAAATTTTATATGGGACTTGAAATTGTAACTAAATATATGAATGCAGAATTTCAGCACAATCGAAATAATATTCTGAATATTATTCAATATATGAAATATGAAAGAAATGAATAATTGAAAAATTGAATTCTACGGTTCTGTATTCATTCACAAAAGAAATTTCACTTGAATTGGATACCCTGTTATGGAAATTTAAAAATTCCTCTCTTCAATATTCCAATTGAATTTTCCATCGTTCTGTTAACCCTATGGCCACAAAATTTCGCATAAACATTCAGTATATCTATCTTCATTCGCAAAATAAATTTCACTCGAATCGGATATCTTTTTATGTAAATATGTTGTTCCTTCTTTACAATATTCCAATTGAATTTTCCATGGTTCTGTTAACACTATGACCACAAAATTTAGCATGAAAATTCAGTATATCAGTATTCATTCACAAAAGAAATTTCACTTGAATTAGATATAATATGGAAATTTAAAGATTCTTCTCTTCAAAATTCCAATTGAATTTTCTATTGTTCTGTTAACACTATGGCTACAAAATTTCGCATAAACATTCAGTTTATCTATCTTCATTCACAAAATAAATTTCACTCGAACCGGATATCCTTTTATGTAAATATGAAGTTCTTTCTTTTCAATATTTCAATTGAATTTTCCATGGTTCTGTGTACACTATGGCCACAAAATTTTGCATGAGGCTCATTATGAGCATTTTGCATGTGGATGCCACATTTCATTCTGATTGGGTTCATTTTGTATGAGATATTGAGGAACAAAAATTTTGAATAGCCATATTTTCTGGACACCTTGTACGATTTGGCTGGTTAAGGAACTCAACTGAGGCATTTGGGATCGGAACTCACTCTGATAATCTTAAATCTCTAGGACACTCCTTCCGAAAAACAATAGTGCTAACAGCCAGACGGCCTAACGGCCGTTTATTCATCAGGGAGTCAAACCCAATCGTTTGAGATCATTTTCGGCTCTGAAAATGAGAGACATTATGACAAAAAAAATATAGCACTCGTTTGAGTAGAACGAGCGCTCAATAAGTCATGTGGCAAATTCCTTGATGAACATTTGTTACTGTCATATTGTATAAGCAATCCAAACCTGAACCCACAAACGTTGATGAGTTGAGTTGTCTCGCCTAATTACACATAATATTCATCAATATTCAGATGAAATAGGCAGCATCAAATACCGATATTATTGTGTGACCTTGCACCAGGTGCTATACGTGTTTCATCTTATATCAAGTCGCATATATGGCACCCACAATAATCACACACAATGCAATCAATATCCTTACAATTGCTTGTAACAATTATGTTCATAAGATAAAGTATAAATCAGCTTAATTGGGATGCATTAAAATGAAAATTATCGCAATTGTTTTGCTTAGGGCCAGTCGTCTCAACTAATATTATATTGTTTCATTTCTCCACTCACAGTAGCAAATTGAAAATGTTTAGACCCTTTTCAATTTTTGGTTTGGATCCACATTTTTGAAAGCCTTTTTCCAAAAAATGATCTGAGGATTCTTCCCTTTCACTTCGAAATTTGCATTGCCAACATGATACAGGTAAGGAAATAGACTTCGGATATATACGATATTTTATGTACTACCTGTACGACAAAGGAGGTACTTTATCGTACAGGTGAACTGTGAAATATTCGAAAGATTTTACCAATATTACTGTCATCTCTGTCGACATAAATTTGAAAGAAAATTAACGGTATAAATGCATAGTACTTTTCAGCTGGTACGACATCCTTGGGAATTTGTTGAATTACCATTCGAAATTTTCAACCGAAATTGCACTTCAATTCAACAATGAGTGTTGAGATTTCATAATATTCATTGCAAATTAATTAAATCTAAAAAAATTTCAAAGAATTTCTCTTGACTGAGTTCAGAATTAATAGCAACCATCAACCATACTGCACTTTCAAACCTAATCAAACTGCTTGCATCCCTATGTAGTTTCTAGTTTAACAACATAGGCTTGTCTAACATAATCAACTGGAACTACACGATAGATAGATCATTATGCATACAATGCTAGACAATATGTCACCTCATTAGATGTGTTAGATAATTTTATATCATGAAAGTCCAAATATTTACTCAATAAAATTTTCGAGAAAACTATTAATTCAATTCGTGAAGGAAAGCTTACTCCTCTATTTGAGTTGAAAAAACCAGTTTACTCCGGATGAAGACAGTATTTTAGTGATAGATAAACACACTCCTTCGCTGTGTTATGTCTATAATTAAAAAAAGATACGGCATCTGATTTATTCGAATATTTGTTTGAGGAACAAAGTGTTCGTCCAAGCGTGAAGAATTCTGTTTATATCCATCTTATTAATTTTTCCGGTTCCATACTCGCTGATATGAAATTGCTAATAACTTATTTGTGTTTTCGCAATGTGTATACCTCTGGGAAAAATGGGAATTTACTTCATGTTGGATCCTTTTACTAATTCAATTTTTTCTACGGCGTTAGGAAAGGAAAATATTTTTTGACTTCAACAAGTGGAGTTACAGATGTGAAGTATATTATGAAACGGTAAGCCACCCTACTTCATAAATCTTTATCAATGTATTTCGGTACCTATCGTTGATTTATTTGAAAAACAATTGTAGTAAATCCTGACTCATATTGGGAAAATGATAAATCAAATTCGAATATCCTGTGAACTTCTAATAAGCTATATTCTATCCATTTATGATTTCAACTTTTTCATTTTTTTCAAAATGTAGTTATCGTGTTTTTGGTCCGCTGTAATGGAATTCATAAGTGAATAGAAAGAAAGCTTAACCTTTATTCCAAAATCTTGATTTAAGAATTAAATCAATAATAGTAGTGTTCTTTCGTACTGATTGAACTGATGGAATTTATGTGATTTAAGTGAAAGTAATTTTGCAATCAGAATACATTCAATCATTGAATGTCCGAAAGAATGCGCTCAGTTTGATCTTTATTATATGTTCTGTTCTGAACTGGTAATAAACTCTGGTTTGCCATCTTCAGTTACAATTTATGTTTTCGACTGGATTATTAATTCATCTATCTCTGTAAATGTCAGTGTGTATAAAATTCTTATAGACTTAAGTATATGTCTATGAAAATTCTGCAACTTCTAACTTCAAATTTTGAGGTTAACTCTCTAATGATCTAAGGCATTCCGCGATTAGAATAATCACTTGCAATCACTTTAGAGTTGTGGAAGGGGGAACTGATTGAAAACGAAAGAACGATCGCTTCAACTGATCTTTTTGATTGAAGTTATATAAATCACTTCGTTCAGTTCGAAAGAGCATCACTAATAGCTCCCAGAATATTCAAATCTGATTGATCGCTTTTTCACTATGGACAAGCGCGTAGAAGCTCTTGACCTCACATTGTACAGGGTTTTTAATCTGAAAGTGGACAAACTTGAAGGGGATTATACGAGTGATTTGCAATCAAAAATGGCATATAACACATGGTTGTTCAATTTAACATTTCTTGATTTCACGAAATATTTCGAGTGTTTCCTCTAAAATGATCATTATCCTTGTATTCTCATCAAATTTGACAACATGTTCATAAAGGGCAGTGAATTTTCTACAAGATAGAGAATCGGTATGCAGAAAAAACTCTCATCGCCAGCGTGGTAAGGAGATGAATATCCTGATCTGAAGTTAACAAAATAAGTTCTCTTTTTCCAATGGTTTCTTCGATAAATATTAATAATTAGGTACACGAAAAATACTTCATTTAGTGTACTTTTCGAATATCATGGCTAACATGACAACGAAAAAGTCAAAAACTTCCGAACCTAAATTTGCTCAATTTTGAAGCCGGTGAGGAGTTCGAATTAATGCAACTGTCATCGAAATATCCCTGAAGAAATGGAAGCATTGATCCAGAATTTCAAGTTAAACATCTGGTGCGGCTATCAGAAGAGTCTATAATATTCAGTTCTGAATTGTGCCTAAGTACCCGAAATTTCAATTCGTATTTCTACATTTTCATGTTATTAAGGTATATTTAATTCATTCGAATATCATGATCCCATATTTTCAACATAAATAATTGATGCAATTGTCATGACATACCTATCCACAATGTCAAGATTAAAGAGCCATTAAAAGGTCAGAAAGTGTTACGTAACAAAGTATGACTAATCATGAAATTCCTCTGGAAATTACGATTTTGAAATGTTATCTTGATGGAGCTTCCTCATTTTTTAAATGGGAGTAAAATGCCGCGCCAATTTGTTCGTTAATAGGATTTCCTTTCAACGTATTAACTATAATTATGGCGGTTTGAAAACACTTCAATTTTAAAATTCCTACTCCAGCAGGATGCGTTTTTTCGTTGTCATAAATTAAAGCAATTTTTCTTCCACAAGTTTGGCTGAATGAATCATCAGCTCCCAAAATGAAAATTTTTTTTTGTTAATATTTCTACAAATACGAATGATACAAATGGCCTAAACATCAGAGTGTTAGTGAATAAGTGTGACAAACTTGAAAATTTATAGCGCGTCCAAAAATATCAACAAAATATTATACAGGGTGTTTGGTAATTCGACGTGATCCTTCAAATTGGATATACTAGATGTCATTTGCATCAAAATGAATCAATTGAAGCATGTCCCAAAAATCTAGGGTTGAGAAGATAAAGCGATTTTTCAACTTTTTCGCTTCGGTATCGAAAATAATGAATTTTGTGAAAACAACGTGGCTCTCAATATTTTTTTCAAGGCTAAGGGAATGGTACTCATTTCTTGCGAAAAAGTATTCACCGAAATTTCTGATAACCTGAGATATACAGGATCATTGAAAGCTGCATGAGTTTTCCTCATAAAACATTGATGAAAATGTTGAAAATTACTCGAAAATAGTATTATGATAGTTCTGTGTTCCAAATGTCGGATAAGTTACTCACCATTTTCGCAATAGCATTCAGGAAAACATTTATCTGAACAATTCGAAATTTGATATTGAAAGGAAATACAATAACGCACCAACTGAAAAATATCGACTGTTTAGCTCGAAGGACCATGAAAAACATCCTAGCTCGTAGGATTATGAAAAATTATGACTATTGCTGGATTCACAATGGACGTAACCATAAAACTCCCGAAACGTAAACGAAAAAAAAAAAGTTGAACCAATACAAATCATATTAAACTGTTCACAATAGGCTCTGTAATTTTGACGTTTACGTTGAGCTTATGGTAGTCCGTAATTCTAACGTTTAATTATAGAAATTTGTCTAACCCACCAACGTCGTTTTTTTCTTCTTTTAGAATTTTGCTCTTCAATTTCTTTTCTTTTTTTCAAACATCGTCTCAATAAAAACAGACTTAATACTTCATACATTTTTAATTAATGACAACAATTCACAATAATCAATTGTCAAAACATTCATAGAACATGTACATAAAGGTACAGAAACATCTTCTTACTCTACAAAAACGTCTATAATTTATGTGTGTGAAGTTGGCCCAGCACTTTTTTATTTTCGAAAAAAGTTTTGTTGTGCTGAATTGTGCTAGGTTTGTGCTGCTTTGTGCCGATAATTTTTTCTCTTAATTCCAAGTGGTTTTCGAAATATTTCCAAAACCGAAAAAATTGCCAGCCCAGCACTTTTCGATAAATGGGATTTATATGATTGTTAAAAATTGTGCTACACATGTACTGAGTTGTGCCGTTCGAATTTTCTCGAAAGTCCCTCTCATTTCCTGAAAAATCGAAATCTAAGAAAAGAGATAGCCCAGCACTTTCGTTTTTTTCTCTCAAAAACGAATGAAAATATTTGTGCTACATTTGTGCTGCTTGTGCCGTAAATATTTTCACGAAAATCAGTCGCGTTTTCCTACAAACTACGAAAATAAAAAAAAGTCATCCCAGCACTTTTTTTTTCAAAGGAAACATACTCAAAGCATTGTGCTAATTTTAGGAAAAGTTATGCCGTAGTTATTTTCACACATATCAAGCTAATTCACCCAAAAAATAAAGAAATTAGAAAAAAGCTAGCCCAGCACTTTCATTTTTTTCGACGAAAATTTTTTTTGTATGATTGTACTCTATTTGTGCTAACTTGTGCTTGTCAAATTTTCAGAAAAATCGTCAGTTTTCTTCTTATATGGGGGAAAATAACAAAAATCAGTAGGGTGGAGGAAACACTCGTATACCTGGAAACAGTGTGTGTGAAGTTGACCAGGCACTTTTTGATTTTCGAAAAAAAATTCATTATGCTGAATTGTTCTAGGTTTGTGCTGCTTTGCGCTGCTTAAATTTTTCTTTTATTCAATCGGTTTTTGAGATGTTCAACGAAATGTTTTGTACGAATCTACCGAGCATTATCCGTTATCTACATGAAATATCATAATTTTGTTTTTGTTGTTGTTGTTCATTAAAATTCATTTTTTTATCGTTTCTTGTTATTTTGGGGATAATTTAATATGTCGAAGATTTTCAAGGAGATTATTGAGTTTTTTTATAATTTCATGGAAATGAAAATAATTCTCTTATGTGAAAATTGAACTATATATGTATACTTATGTATACTAATACAGGTGCGGTAACAATGTTTCATTTTTCTTCAGGTTTTTGAATGCATAAAAGTGAAGAAACAATTTTTCCTCCGAGAAAATTATGCGACCACAAATTTCATTTAAAAGGCCGCGAATAAATTCAACGATATCTCGTCGACTTTGCTATATCAATAGTCAATTAAATTTTCACGAGAAAACATCGTCAAGTCATTCAAATCTTCTGAGCTTATTTTTAACGACAATATTGTCAATAGTTTAACCCCTTCGAATAATCAAGGCAACAGAGTAATCGAAATTCCACAGTTTGAACGAATTGCAAATTCGTCAATCTTATTTTTCCATGTATACCGATTTTCCTACAGTAGATTGATTTATTCAATTTCCAACATTCGACGGAAAAATTCGAAATGTTTTCTGAATATTGAATATTCACACTAGTCACTACTTACTCACCACATTTTTTCACATTTTCGCGAGAGAAAAAATATAATTTCTGAAATATTTTTCTTGTTAACTTGAATATTCTTACAACTCAGTGGAATTTTCGAGAAAATTTGAGAGCCCAAACTCAGTACCAACTAAATACATTGAAACCCTAATCCATTTCAACCGTTGGAAACCAATTTCTAGCAAAATGCTAAGCTTTTTCGTACTTAACATTTCGTTGAATATCCCAAAAACCGAATGAAATAGAAGAAAAATTTGAGCGGCATAAAGCAGCACAAACCTAACACAATTCAGCACAATAAAAATTTTTTCGAAAATCAAAAAGTGCTGGGCCAACTTCACACACACTTTTGCCAGGTATAATGGTTTTTCCTCCACCCTACTGATTTTTCTCATTTTGCCCCATATAAGAAGAAAACTGAGGATTTTTCTGAAAATTTGACCAGCACAAGTTGGCACAAATAAAGAACAATCATAAAAAAAATATCGTCGAAAAAAATGAAAGTGCTGGGCTAACATTTTTCTAATTTCTTTATTTTTTGGTTGAATTATCGTGATATTTGTGAAAACAACTACGGCACAGCTTTCCTAAGAGCAGCATAATGCTTTGAGCATGTTTTCATTTAAAAAAAAACCGAAAGTGCTGGGATGACTTTTTTCATTTTCGTAGTTTGCAGGAAAACGCGAATGATTTTCGTGAAAATATTTACGGCACAAAGCAGCACAATGTAGCACAAATATGTTGGGACTGGGAGACGACTGCTCGGTACCGCGGATTAATCAGGCCTCAATCTGCCTACTCCTGACTAACCCGGGATAACAACACCATGCTCTAGCTAGGCCTCAATCTGCCTACTCCTAGCTAGAGGAAAGATGTGGGTGTTCTAACTAGGCCTCAATCTGCCTACTCCTAGTTAGAAGGGAATATAATATAGACAAGTGAAAATAATCATGTAAAAATATATAATAAAAACACAATATTTACAAATAATACACTACTCTATCTACTCTGTCTGTAGATCGACAAAACACGTTATTTCCTAATTTAGGGAAGACCGTCTGGAGATATATCCCGTCCGCGGAGCCATCTATTAGCTACTGTCCGTAGTGCTGAGACTGGTGCTTGGTGGCGTTCTCTGTGGGGGGTAGCGTCAACCTGGTTGGCAGCGCCAATGCAGTGACCTGTAATCTGTTAGTCCCCACAGTACTCCCTTGCTAGTGATTAACGATACCCATTGAATTACAACCCAGCCTGGAAGCGCTCGGGGAAACGAACTTGCCGACCTGATCTGGTCGTGTAAGTTTGTCGTGCTACTGGCGCTTGCGTTGCTGTTTCTGGTTCTGCTGCTGCTGGTGGGATAGGTTGTTGGGCCGGAGGCGAGTTCTCGCCTGGCAAAAATAGAAGAATTCCTTCGTCGTCGTCGGCCTCGTGCGGATTTGCAGTGTCCTCCGGTGAATTTTCGTTGACCACGATGTATGATGGTTTCAGCCTGTCGATTGAGACCGGAACGTTGGTACCGTGAATTCGGAGGGTGTAGTGTTTTTCGGCTCGAGAAACCACCTCGAATGGTCCGTCGTAGGGGTGCTGGAGCGGACGCCGAACGGCGTCGTGCCTTACAAAAACGTGGGATGCGGTGGCGAGATCTTTAAAGACGAAGATCTTCCGCTCACCGTACCTGGTGCCGCTGACTGGTCGGAGCGCCTGAAAGTGCTGGCGCAGGTCGCGAACGAAATCGTCGGAGTTATCCTGGTTCATGGTAGACGATGAAACCAGGAACTCGCCAGGAAGACGGAGTGGTTCTCCGTATATCATTTCAGCAGCAGTGGATTGGAGATCTTCTTTCCAAGCGGCGCGGATCCCCAGTAGTGCAGTGGGTAGTGTGTGAACCCACGTGTCGGAATCCAAACATTTGATGGAAGCTTTGAGCTGACGGTGGAGTCGCTCGACCATTCCGTTGGCGGCCGGGTGGTATGCTGTGGTTCTCAGGTGATCTGTCCCCAGTAGTTTGTTCAAGCAGCGAAATAGGTAGGACTCGAACTGACGTCCTTGGTCTGTGGTTACCCGCAACGGGACGCCAAACCTGGCAACCCAGTTAGCGTAAAATGCTCGGGCGACGGTTTCTGCTGTCTGGTCTTGGAGCGGTATCGCTTCTGGCCATCGAGAAAATCGATCTACGCAGGTAAGGCAATACCAATATCCGTTGGAAAATGGCATCACGATCAGGTCGATGTGCACATGTTCGAAACGTCTCGACGGCGGTGTAAAGTTACCTATCGGAGACGAAACATGTCGTGACACTTTTGACCGCTGGCACTGGATGCAGGCTTGGGACCACGCTCGACAATCTTTGGAGATGGAGGGCCAGACGTATCGTTGCGTCATCAGCTTTGTGGTGGCCTTGACGCCTGGATGGGACAAACCGTGGTTGGCGTCAAAAGCTGGTTTCCGGAATGGAGCTGTCAGGAAGGGTCGTGCTTTAGTGGTGGATATATCACAGAAGACGGCAGCGTTGGATCCAGGTATCGTGACTTGGCGCAGGAGTAAGCCAGAGTCTTGCTTCTGGCGGAACTCTTGGAGCTCTGGGTCACATCGTTGGGATGCTGCGAGGGCCTCGAAGTCGAGTGGTGCTGCGATCTCGTCCACCCTAGAAAGGGCATCTGCGACGACGTTTTCCCTTCCGGATATATGCCGGATGTCTGTGGTGAACTGCCCGATGAAGTCCAGGTGGCGGTAGCGGCGTGGGGAGCATTGATCGGACTTTTGTCTGAAGGCGAAGGTTAGCGGTTTATGGTCAGTTAAAATGAAGAAGTGGCGTCCTTCAACCATGTGTCGGAAGTACTTGACTGATTTGTAGATGGCCAGGAGTTCCCGATCATAGGCGCTGTACTTGCACTCAGCGCCAGCCAGCTTCTTCGAGAAAAAACCGAGTGGTTCCCACTCGTTGCCAACCCGTTGGTGTAGTGCGGCTCCAATGGTGTGGTCCGATGCATCACAAACCAAGGAGACCTCGGCGCCAAGTTTGGGGTGTGCCAGAAGTGTCGCTTTTGCAAGTTCTTCCTTGCAGGCGGCGAATGCGGCATCAGCGAGGTCGTTCCAATTCACCGGTGTCTTCTTTTTTATGTTTCCCTGGAGCAGGTCATTGAGTGGCGCCTGGGTCTTAGCCGTCCCGGGCATGAAACGCCTGTAGAAGTTCAACATGCCCAGGAATTGTCGGAGATCATTTGCTGTTGTTGGCTTAGGATATTCGCGGATGGCAGCGACTTTCTCGGGTAGTGGTTTTGTTCCATCACCGGATACTAGGTACCCCAAGAACTTTACTTCCTTAGCGCCAAAGCAGCATTTCGCAGAATTGACGACAATTCCGTACTGCTGAAGACGTTCGAAAAGAATGCGAAGATGTTCGTGATGCTCTTCTTCGGACGAGGAGGCCACAAGTAGGTCGTCAATATATGCATAGACGAAGTCGAGTCCCCGAGTAACCTCGTCGATAAACCGCTGGAATGTTTGGGCGGCGTTTCGTAGTCCAAAACTCATTGCCGGGAATTCGAACAATCGCAGATCCACGAGGAGGTCGTAATGGGTAAGAAAATCTACCCCGATGATGGCCTTGGACACGTCCGCGATGACGAACTTCCACGCGAAATCACGGCGGAGACCGAGGTTGAGTGTAAGTGGAATTGAGCCGTAAGTATCGATCGCACTACCGTTTGCCGCGGTTAGCTCGTACCCGGTTTTCACCTGTCGGCCTTTCACTAGACGTCGCGGAAATACGCACAAGTCGGCGCCGGTGTCGATCAGAAAGTCTACTCCACTGCTTCGGTCCGTCAAAAACAAGCGGCGTGTGTTGAGGCAGCTGTCGCCCGCCGCGTTCAGCGACTGCCCTTGAAGTTTCCCTGATTCGCGTCGTCTGTACCAGCGTAGGTACACGGTTTTTCACACTTATGTGCTTTGGCCCCGAACCGATAGTGGTAAAAGCACATACCACCGACACGGGAACGCGAGCGACGACGCGATGTAGAACCATCGCGGTTTTGCATCCCACTGCGCCATTCCGCCCGTAGCTCCTTCAAATCTTGGCTTTGTTTGTCCAAGCGCACTGTCAACCTCTCCAACACTTCACATAGCTGAGCCCTGGTACGGTCGTCCATGGTGATGTGTGGTTGGGCGGCCTGTGCGACAATGCTGGCGCGAACAAGTGGGATTAGAGCATCTTGGCGATCGGAGATATGTCGGCGAGCAAATCGTCCCTGTCACTCATAAAGTTGACGTTGATCACGTCGGGGTCACCAGTGTTGGGACTGGGAGACGACTGCTCGGTACCGCGGATTAATCAGGCCAGAATCTGCCTACTCCTGACTAACCCGGGATAACAACACCATGCTCTAGCTAGGCCTCAATTTGCCTACTCCTAGCTAGAGGAAAGATGTGGGTGTTCTAACTAGGCCTCAATCTGCCTACTCCTAGTTAGAAGGGAATATAAAATAGACAAGTGAAAATAATCATAATCATGTAAAAATATATAATAAAAACACAATATTTACAAATAATACACTACTCTATCTACTCTGTCTGTAGATCGACAAAACACGTTATTTCCTAATTTAGGGAAGACCGTCTGGAGATATATCCCGTCCGCGGAGCCATCTATTAGCTACTGTCCGTAGTGCTGAGACTGGTGCTTGGTGGCGCTCTCTGTGGGGGGTAGCGTCAACCTGGTTGGCAGCGCCAATGCAGTGACCTGTAATCTGTTAGTCCCCACAAATATTTTCATTCGTTTTTGAGAGAAAAAAACGAAAGTGCTGGGCTATCTTTTTTCTTAGATTTCGATTTTTCAGGAAATGAGAGGGACTTTTGAGAAAATTCGAAGGGCACAACTCAGTACATGTGTAGCACAATTTTTAACAATCATATAAATCCCATTTTTCGAAAAGTGCTGGGCTGGCTCATTTTTTCGGTTTTGGAAATATTTCGAAAACCACTTGGAATTAAGAAAAAAAATTATCGGCACAAAGCAGCACAAACCTAGCACAATTCAGCACAACAAAAATTTTTTCGAAAATCAGAAAGTGCTGGGCCAACTTCACACACATCTATAATTTGCTACTGCGCCCTAAGTCCATTCTGAACACCATTACGTTTACGGACAAAGTACGTTCGTTATGGTTACGTCCATTGTGAATCAGCACTATGGATGACGCGATACTGATCAGCTATCCTCAGTTCAGTTACTTGTAGGTCTGGAAAACATCGCTTTAATTCATTGAATAACCGTTGTCTGTATCCAGTTTGTAATCTTGACCCATGTTTGTTATTTGAAGTAGATGCGCATGATCGTTTCATTCATACAACTTGTCCATTTCATGCGTCTTCTGGGTAACCCTGCTTGAGTGAACGCTGGTTGACACTGCTGTTGTTTGTCTCCTTGGTTCTTCCTGTTGAGCTGTAGTGTTTTGTATGACAGGGGCCCGCCTCCTCAGCACCCTGCCACTGACGTCCCGCATGCTGTCATGTCCAGCGCCAGCTCAGACATGCCCTGACGATCCTCAGGCAGCGACTCAATATTCCTACTCCTTAATTGCACCATCATTATGGGTTGCATTTTATACCTACTGCCACGTTTAGCTCGGGTACCTCGGGTTTGCTAAGCCCGTACTCTATAACTTACCATTCCAGAGCCCCTGAGGGGGAAATTATTATTATTATTATTATTTTCGGTGATATACAGAGATCGATAGAGAATTCGTTAACCGATAATAATCATTCGAATATTCGAAAATAAATGCATTCCTGCTAATTCGAAACTAATCAATAATTTTGCACCGTATTTTTTTTTTATTTTGCACCATTCTGTTGACCGAAAAAACCTTGGAGGTGCTAGCTTGATATCTTGCTAGCAGAACCCACCCTGTATAATAGGCATGTCATTGAAGAAATGAATACGTTGTTAGTAAGCACTTATTCAACACTCATTTAACACCTCCATTTCGAAATTTCACGTGTTTTTTCATTTCTAAGATAACAGGGGTCGATGAATCAATTCATTCCTTCCAATCCTGAACCAAAAATATTTCTGACTGTGTAAATATAAGGAAAAAATATAATCATACAAGGAATGATTAAAACATTAAAAAATTAACTCATTTGGAATGAAAATATCACAGATACTTAGTCTACGATATATCTACGTATGAAGGTGTAACGATGAGTGTGACTGAATTTTGGCACACAGTTAACCTTTTATGTATTCAACTTTATAGGTGAATCCGATAAGAGTATACAATAAGAAACAAGCTCGGAATCATGAGAAATTAAATTCATCTCTAAAAATTTTATCAATACAATAATAATAATAATCACCAAGAGCGTGAAGTTTCGATATAAGGAACCAAATTAGTGTTACATTGGTGGTTAATTATGACACAGCTATTTCTTCAATGACATAATAATAATTATTCAGGTACTCTCGGTGTATAAATGGTACAAAATGAGAGTTTAATTTCAAAAACACGAATCCTATAAGTTCGAAACTGGTTCAGAATTGGAAGGAATGTATTTATTTATCGACCCTGTATATCTCTGAAATATGAAATTTCTTAATATTTGTTGAATTGGAGCTGCATTTGGACATATTTTTTCTTCAATGGCATGTTGTCTGTCATTAAATTATTTTCAAATATTCGAATAATTAGTTATCGGTTAACGAATTCTCTATCGATCTCTGTATATCACCGAAAATAAAGAAGTGCTAAATTTTACAAAAAGTGAATATATTAGTATTTAGTTATGACATATTATTTTCTTTAATGCCATAGGTATTACAGGGTGTTTCTCTCAACGTAATGTCGAGCTAGCGGCTCCTAAGTTCTCTCGTTATACAGAGGGGTATAACATTCAGAAATAAGGTGTAACATTGGCATTCAATTAAATGAAAGTATTCTATAAGTACGAAGTGAGCTACGAATTAGGAGGAATGAATTCATTTCAATATACATATAAATTGATTCTTCATCATCATACTTATTTTCAATTAATCCCTTTATATCTCTGAATAATGAGGAAAGCGTGAATGTTCAAAATAGGGTCTAGATAAGTATTGAATTATAGTTTTATTTTGACATATTTTTTCTTCAATGACATATTTATTACGGCGTGAGTTCTGCTAGCTTGACGTCTCTGAAATTAGGAAAGCGTGAATTTTCTGTTAGCTTGGCGTCAAGCTAGCAGAACACACCTAGTAAAAAATATGGTTACAATCTAGAAATGAGGTACTAAATTACAGTTTTATTAGTTCCAAACTATTATCAGAAAATTTTTCGAAGGTGGTTCTGCTAGCTTCACCGGCGTTAATATTTTCAATCTTACAGGATAGACCCGAGCAGAAGAACAAAGTCTGTGTTCGTGCTTTTCTAGAATTTTAAATCATTTTGGTTTGTTTGAAGGAGCTGTCTAAGGATTTTTCATCGATCTTCCCATTCTAGAAATAGGTTGTACATCTTTGATTCAAATTCCAACTTTTTCACGACTTTAAAAGCTTTTTTGCGACGGCCGTTCTAGGGAGTAATTACTTAAAAATAATGAACAAACACGCACGAAACTCATTCATAATTACTCGCATACTCCTCCATAATTCCGGTAGTTAGAGAATTATCCTTCTTGATATCATCTAAGACAGACGAGGTCATTTTAGAAGAAAATCTCAAGAATATCTCAGATTTCGAGATCTAATTACACTGACCCCAAGATGGACTTGTTAGGCTAAAATCCCCAATTTGTCTGCTTATCTTGGCAATGAAATCAGACCTGTTCTTCGCGTGTTGCCAATTATTTGTCTATCTGGTTAAATAGCGTAATTATGCTTTTTCTGTACCACTTAATACAGATGGGATTATAAATGGTTTGTTTGTAAATGTAACGGATAACGAAGTTTTATCATAACGAATTCCATTTCATGTAATGAAGAAGTGTAGCAGTTTATTCCCGAGTTGCTTCTTGAATTCTACACGGAGGATACATTTTTTGAAAAAATGATGGTTCAAAGTAAGTTCAATTGTTTTCATATGATTTTCGTGTGCTGTTTCTGTGAATTATAATTGACTATTTTTCTCGTCTGAATTTCCACCAATTTGAATTAGAAATGGTTTACAGAAGGAAAACCTGTCAGTAGTTTTTGGTTTATCCGCCGCACAATTGCTATACATAAAGCATGCAGAATAATCTGTCAAATCTACAACTCAGGCATCAATTTTTTTCTGTGGCGAAAAACACCATGCAAAGTAGTAGTTTTTAAAAAACAGCATTCGTGCATTTGCAAAAATTTTCGGATCATATATTATTCGCAATAAGGGACCCTTCAATTTGAGTTCGAAATATATAATACAGGGTGTCACACCACGGGGAACATTTATCATATACCAGATTTCAGATTTTTACTGATTTAAGTTGTATCCGCATTTTTCGTAAATTTCAATTAATTTTCAATATGAATAGACTGATGTTCAGATTATTGTACTGATGGTCCGTTCAAGATTTCTGAGACCCATTTTTAGTCATGAAATAGATCCATATACTTCTGTTCTATCGCTATAGATTTTCATCACTTAATGAAAATTTTGAACGATAGCTAACACCCGCTGACTGCTGAGACCTGCCGTATTTCCTTAGAGGTCCCGATGTTCTGAAACTATTTCGCACCCACTCAAATAACATCGACGATAATTTGAGTATTTCATGAATTAATTGTAATGCTCATTCGGTTCTTTGCGACTTATCCTCGCTGAGTGTTTAATTGCTCATCCATTTTTCTTGAGGAGATCCTTACGATATTTTACAATATAGTCTTCCCATCATCATTTAACACCTGAATGTGGAATCTGGGCCGATCAGATTTTCAGTTTTGGAAATATTCGAAGAATAGAATTTCTAATTATTATTAATATTCCGTACTTTTGGACTAATTTTATTCATTGACGAACCTAACCAGTGACCGAGCTATTCCGACCTCGCATATACCTGTAAATTTGAAGTCTCTTGCTCCTTATGTTCGAAAATTGTGCGTACAGCCGGGCCGAATTATCATATTTATCATAATCTTCATCGCTACGCTCACGCGCTAACAGTTCGGGACCATTAGTCGCTCGAATAATAACCGAGTTGATTAAAAGATTTTTCCGACGATCTCAACATGAATTGTGTATAAATTCTTGATTGAAATACATTCTCATTTTGCACAAGACATACATTTGACATAATAAAATTTCTATGATTCTATGTTTCAGTAGATTTTGACATATCTAGTAGTGCTTCTGAATACTTTGTGTACGGTTGCCATGAGGATAGCACATTAAAATACAATAGCATGAACTGAGCATTGAAATGAGTCATCAATGTTCAATTTCGTAGACATCAAAGTCACTCTTTATTGCGAGGTCTGCGGAAAAATAATATACAAATCGCCTAAATCCTGAAGAATTATCGATGTTAATAAACAATGAACGAATTTCGTTTAATACTCTTCAATTAGTTCAAGAATAAATTGTTATAAATCACAATTTCCCTTGTCAGAAACAATCTCATTATGCTTGATATTTAATTAATATTCAGCAAGAAGGTATTATATTCGTATTTACTCCTCATTAAATACCAAGAGATGATTATGTTACACTAGGTTAGGATGAAGCACAGTGGTCTTTTTTGATGTAAATTATAGATTCGATAATTTGCTCATACTAACGATAAAGACATCTATGATACAATGTTGAGTAATCGGTTCCAATTTGCTTCTGAGAGAATTGCGAAGAATCGGGTATTACATTATTACAGCTGGCTATTCGATGAGTTCTGGGAAAAACTTCATTACTTCACTTTTCGAGCGTGGGTTTGAAAGAAAACTATAAAAACTTTTTGAATGCACATAGTTTCGTTTTCCTCTTTTTTTCAAAGCAAAGATTTCAGCAAACTTTGAACTCTACATGAAAGTAAGATTGCCATGTTGGCAGATAAACTCGAAAAGATTCGCACAATTATCGAAAACGATAAATCGCAAAACAACAAATTTAACTCAATTATCGATGCTTTAACTGTATCAGCGTTCTCTGGATTGGGATAAGCATCCCACTTCAATCCAATAACTTTCTCGTTTTGGACAAAACACGGCATAATTTGATTATTGGACAAATCGATATAGCGCTGTTGCTGCCGGGATAAAACCTTTAACTGTATGAATGACTGAATGAACGTTTTAAAATGAGGATATCTCATATGAAAATAGGCAGTGGAATTATTCACGAACCACCTAAATTCCGAGAGATTATCAATTATTGATGAACGATGGACTAACTGCGTATTATTCGAAATAGTGGAATAAATAGATATTAATCACGATCACTCTTGGCAGACAGAATCTCATTATTCTCATTCTCAAGTCTTCTTTCGTAATCACCATATTATAATTCCCAGTGAGAAAGTACCCTAAGTTTTTACCTACGACTTCCTGATATAAAATAATCCTTTTTCATCTAAGAGAGTAAGTTACATTATTCTTTGATTTCTTCCATAATCGTCTATATATAGACTCAGATGAAGGTGACTTAGACCCTTTTCGAACGCTCGTGCTACTTAAACGAGTGCTTTATCGTTTTATCGATTGAAATATATTCTGGGATAATTTTGCATTTCTAAAAAACCTTATAGGTTTTCAATTATTTCTGTTTCAGAGACTGGGAATGAAAACCTATAAATTTTACTATATCGTTTTGCCCAAATGTCTATATATTTCGAGAATTGAGCCGAAAATGGTCTCAAACGATAGGGTGACGAATTCGTGGTCAAATTCAATTATGTCCGTGGTGCCGTCCGGCCTTCAGTTAGCACAATAACTTTCGAATTGATTGTCCTAGAGACTAGAAATTTTCAGGGTGAGTTCAGTTCCCAAATGGCTTGGTTAAGCTCGTTAACCATCCAAATCGTACAGTTTGTTCCATAAAATATCGCCATTCAAAAATTTTGTTCCTCAATATCTCAGACAAAACGAAACCCAACGAAATGAAATGTTGCGGCCATATGCAAGATGGTCATAATAAGCTTCATATAGATAAATTTTAATGCAGAATTTTGTGACCATAGTGTTAACAGAACGACAGAAAATTCAGTTGAAACATTGAAAAGAAGAATCTTTATATTTTCATACAAGGATATCCGATTCAAGTAAAATTTATTTCATGAATCACAAATGATATACTGACTGTTCATGCAAAGTTTTAAGAGGATCGCATCAGCAGAACTTTAGAAATAAATTTTTGTAATTATTAATTTTTTACATATTTGATTTTCTGAATCATTTTCAGAATATAGTTCTGATTGTGCTGAGATACTGCATTTATATATTTGGTATGAATCTGAAATTCCATATAAAACTCTGAGGTAATAGTCTTATTGCTCCACCAAAGAACAAGCGCTCAAAAGCTCCTGCTCAGGGCTTCTTTGAATTCTTCAATTTGGTGATGGCACCCCCAGTTATCATATTCTGCAAAAAATTGGGTGTCATTTCTCCCTTCAAAATATCAAATTTCGAATTCGTGAGATATAAGTATGTGCCATGGCAAATTTTGGAAAAATAATAATATAACAATTCGATCCACTAACATAACTACGGGTTTTGGAACTCTAACCTACTCTCAAAATTTGAAAGCCCTGACTTCATCCTTCCGGGTATTCACGACCAAAAACAATCTTTTATTATCACGGATTTTTCATTAGTGAGTCCAATCAGTTCTTTTGAGACCACTCCTGGGCCAAAATTCGAAAATTACAGACATTTGGACGAAACGATAGCACTCTATTTTCCTTGTTTATTTTGGAAAAACGACAAGTTTTTAATTCATTAGATCCTTACAGGAAGGCACAAGATCTTCAAGGTGGATTTGAGTTTCGAATTAAAATTAATTCATAATTCAATATAATGAAACCAACAGCTCACAGGATATTCAAATTTGAATGGCCGTTTTTCACAAGGAACAGATTTGCTGAAGTTTTCAAATTCATTGAGTAAATTCATAAAAATTAAAAAACTCAATAAAAGCCCTGAGATTGATATATCAATGCAGAATCTCAAAAATTATATTCTGGAAGTTATTCAAAATATGGAATATTTAAAAAATAAATAAATCCAAAAATAATTTCTATGGTTCTGATGAAGCGATCCTCTTGGTATATCAGCTTTGATTCACAAAATATATTTCACTTGATTCAGTTGAATCCATTATCCTGTTATGGAAATATAGGGATCATTCTTTTCGATTATCAATTAAATTTTCTATGGTTCTGTTGACACTATGGCCACCAAATTTCTCATGAAGATTAAGTATGACATTCTTCATTCACACAAAAAAAACAATTGAATTAGATATCCTGTTATGGAAATATAAAGATTCTTTTTTTCAATATTCCAATTAAATTTTCTATGGTTCTGTTTACACTATGATCACAAAATTCTGCATGAACATTCAGTAAATCATTCTTTATTTATAAAATAAATTTCTTTCGAATCGTTGGGTTTCGTTTTTTCTTAGATATTGTAGAACAAAAATTTTGAATGGCCATATTTTATGGAACATCCTGTACGATTTGGCTGGTTGATGAACTTAACCGAGCCATTTGGAACGAACTCACTCTGAAAATCTCAAGTATCTAGGACAATCCTTTCGAAAGTTATTATGCTAACGGACGGCCCCTACGACAGAATTTAATTTGACCACGAATTGGTCGTCAGGGAGTCTAACCTTATCGTTTGAGACCATTTTCGGCTCATTATTCGAAAATTACAGACATTTGGGCAAAACGATATAGCACTCGTTTAAAAGAGTGTGATACCTGGTCCGATCATATTTTCAGTTTTCAAGATATTACAAGAATAGAACTCTAATAATAATTTCTCGGAACAATTCGACTGATTTAAGCCAATAACGAACATAAACCGATTAATGGCCGGTTTCCTAGGTCGTTTTAACGCAGTTTTATCTATCTGTCAATTTGACGGATGGATAGTGCAGATTTCGGTTTCTGAGTCCGCTTGGAAAGATAACCAGCCATAAAGTCAGTTTATTTTAACCGACCGAAAATGGCCGGTTATCTGTAGATTTAGTGAAATGGCGCATGGGCATTGGCGTTTGATGTGTCAACTCCAACCTCACTTTTTCATTTTGATTTGACGGAGTACCGGATTTGGATTCATATCAACATTCTTAACATATTATATTAAACGAGTTGTGTAATAATGGATATAATACGAAGATTATCCTCTAGTTCCAGCTCTTCATCAGATGAAGAGGCAATGGAATTCATTGGCAATATTTCTGTATCCAGATTTATACGGGTTCGTAGATCACCTCTCGAAATGTATACAGATGATTAATTTAAAATGAGGTACAGATTGAACAAGCAAACAGTTTTACACTTGTGTAATGAATGAATTCTGTATAGCTCCAATATCTGAAAGGAATGCACTTTAACCGTCTTTCAACAAGTGCTTATATCTTTAAGCCGGTCCCAGACAATGCATGTATTTGACCACAGCCGGGCTTCAACTCAAGCCATGTACAGTAAGAGCGGCAACGATGTCTGAGATGCCTAGTTCTATTGGCGATTGTGATCTCGTGACCCGAAATGCATCGGGTAGGTCGAGGGTTAGGTCGGAGTTTAAGATCCTAGGTTAAGTTGCACCTGTTACCGGTTTTGTGTGTACCGGCGTGTTTGTGTTAAAAAGTTCATCTGAGTGTTTAAAATATTGTGATATTGATCAGTTTTAAGTGTGATTCAGTATCAATTCTGTGAATTAGTGCCTTAATTTACATAGTGATCTGGTACAAAGTTTTCCGACTATTCCTGTCTCCCTAGAAAAACATTGAAAATGCCTCGTCGCTGTTGTGTTACAGGTTGTAAGTCCAATTACGACTCACAAAATAGGTATGTCTCTATTTTTAAAATTTCCTAAGGAACCTGATTCAAGAATGAAATGGATCTCCGCTATACCTCGTAAAAATTGGTCACCTTCCCAAAATTCAGCTGTTTTGTTCAGTTCATTTCCAAGAGAATGAAATAAACAAGATACGATGTATTCAAACGTAAAGATGGCACGATTGGAAAGAACCTCCTCAGATATCCAAAATTAAATAAAAATGCAGTTCCATCAATTTTTCCAAATTTGCCTGCATATTTCTCTAAACCTTCTGTTTCTGCAAGAAAACTCCGATTCGATGAAAGGCGTCAAAATTATTATCGATTCGCATAATGAAATTGTTCACCAATTTGAGACTGCAGACATTATTCAAAAATTTCGATCAATTGTTAAATGAATATTCTAATAAATTAGAACTTGTAAATTGGATAGTTCACAAAGCGGAAAATAACATTTATTTCTATCAGTTGAAAGTTCAGGAAAATCAGGATTCGCTTTGCTTGAAACTCAAATTTTCAATAATTAGAATATGGTTGTTCAAGTTTTTCTGGGTAAAAACAAGTTGAATTTCAATGATCTTAAGTGGATTCTTCCTTTTGATTTGAAATTGAGCAGCGATGGTCACAACTAGAGAACATTTTGGCAAGATACAAAGAAAACTTTAGAAGTGATACCGAAAAATATTTTTGAATCATTTAATTATCTCATGGAGAAAAGTTTAAAATATTTGGACCTAGCATTAACTGTATCGTGTGAAAAGAATTTACCGCATTCAAAAAATCTCGAAATTTTAATCGATCAGTTGAGACAGATCACTCTGAAGAGAAAAATAGATATTCTTCATCGACCATTATTATGCTTTTCTGATTCATACAACTTCCCACTCCACGTATGAACTTCTGAGAGGGTTTTTCTTTAACTAATAAGAGATATTTACAGAGAATATCTTCTGGCCTTAATGTTTCTCCAAATAATGATAATCCATTAACAATAATTATATATCAAAATTATATCCTCATTTAACGCCTAGGGAAAAAGTGGTTGTTTTTTGATAGAAGAAATTTATATAACACCAAGTTGGACTATCGCTCCAAAAATTTGATTGGTTACGCTGCCAACAGAGAGATAGTTTGGCACAAAAAACTGTTTTGGCATTTATGATATCTTCAGCTCTTTTGGGAATTTTCATGAAATTGTAAATTACGTTCCAGTTGACAGTATAAAGCGGAAGTGACATTATTCCATTCGCAACTTGCTTGTGTTATTGACCAAATTCAGAAATGTGGGTTTGAAATTTTATGCATAATAACAGATAATTGTAGAATAAACCAAACAATGTAAAGAAATTGTCCAATTCAAATTTTATTCCCAATCCTTCAAAAACTGGCAAAACTATATTCTTGTCTTATGTTTTGTTCATTTATGAAAAAATATTCGAAACAACTGGTTCAATTTAAAAAATTTAGATAAACATTTGTTTATCCTGATTTTGAAACAGGTCTTATCAAATATGCCAAACTAAGTGATGTCAGAAAAGTTTACGAAGCTGAAAAAATTCAATAATTAAGAAAGCATTCAAATGAATTTCAAAACTTTATTCCCAAATAGCTTCGAAAGGCAAAAAGTTTCCCTAGTTGACAATTATTTCACGATACCACAATAGCTGCGTTGAAAGATTTTGGGTTTAACGCACACTGCAGACTTCCTGCAGTTGATAAGAATTGGTGGGATATTGTTATAATACCAGTGTCATAAGGGGATCGTTAGGAGGGAAATGAATTTTCTAAACCGATTTCGAGAAGATGATGATTATAGAGTTAAGTTTTTGGAGAAATTTTGTGTGGATAAATAAATGCATGATTTAGATTCAAACGGTCATCTCACAAATGATACTTACAAGGCTTTCGTTCAGAGTACTTCTACACTTTTGGATGTAATTAGGTTATAGTTTCACGAATTATGACATTGAATATTTTTTTACCGGGTAAATTCACCACCGAAAAACTTGAAAAGCGTTTTGGCAATTACAGACTTTTAAATGGTTGTAATTATAATGTATCATTGGATGCAGTTTTGAATGCGGAAAAGAAAATTAGAGTAAAGAGAATATTCAAATGCAATAGATCAACTTTTTTCCTTAACGATATAAAAAAAAATTTTCTTTAGAAATGAATGACTCGTGTGTAGTTTACTTTTGATGAGGACACATTAAATATCGATAAATTCAGTGAAATATTTAATTCTAATTATTTAATCGAGTGTTCTGTAGATGAATCGGCCTCAATTTATATTGCAGGATATGGCTCCCATAGTGCTTCCAAAAAATTAGATTGCAATATTTGCTTGTCCCTGGTTGTAGAAGAGAAAGGAAGTTCCGTAGACAATGAATATTTTGATAGTTTGCAGAGAGGGGGTCTATCAATTCCAACTATTCATGTCAGAATAATTTTTCTCCATATGTGTGCTATTTTCGAGGTAATTTTAAATGATAGTTCCTTAGAATCGAACTTTTTAAGAGCGGTTGATCAAAAATATATTCTTTCAAAATTAACGTTTCTGAGTATTCAGACAGAATACGCTTTTGAAGAATTTCAAAATACTTGTTTATGTGGAAAGGACTATAAGAAAATTTTATTTCATTTGCTGTCAGTGTTGCGAATATAATATTAATGATTATAGAAAAGAGAAACCAACTCTAACATTGAATCCAAAAAGACCGATTCACCCTCGGATTCATCTAAACACCTCCCGAAAAAAGAAAATTACAAACCCTCCAGATAGTATGAACAGCGACAGAACAGAGATAAATCATTTTATTTATTTATCAACTAGATAAGAGTTTATGTTTCGTTATTTTTATTTGCACAGAATATCTATATTTATTATCTATTTATCAACTACAGAGTTTATGTTTTGTTATTTTTATTTCTGGTTGAATACCATTGTTTTGGGAAAATAGGGCTACTGGCGAACTACCCATTAAAAAGTAACGCTTCACGGTAGTACCTCCTGGGTGTTGTGGAAACTACCTCTTCTAATAATTCAAAACAAAAAATAAACTGAATTTTCTCCCCAACAATAGTACTTTTCGAATTATTTCGTGTATTTTGCAACAAATATAATAAACTGAGGATGCGGCATAAGGAGTCCGCGTCGAACTAACATCGGATTGACGACAGAGCATAGGACTCCCTGAATCAACGTTGCCTTTCTCTGTGCACGGCTTGAGTTGAAGACGGCTGTGGTAATACAGATTCAAGATTTTGGATTTTCGTTTTAGAGTACATGAACTTCAATTGTTAATATTTTCAAGAGGAATTCTACTTCCGGTTTCACCGGAAACGAATGTAACTTCGTTATTTCAAATGCAACACCCTGTATATTTATAATATTCGAATTCTTCGTTTGATTTTACACTGATTTGATGTATGATATGTGCAACCACTCAAGCGCTCTTGAATTATAGCCTGATTATTAAATTTTCTGAAAAAAGGTTGTCACAAATTAGTGTCCATATCTTCGAAATCCCTCATTACAAGAATTCTTTGCGAAAGTGGAACAAAAGAAAGTACGCTGATACTAATTTTTGTATAACTTATGAGGAAATATTATACAGGATGTCTGAAAAAGGGCCGAAAGTGTGCCTCATAAAACTATAAATTCTCACTTTTTTCAAATGGCAACCCTATAATTTGTAATTCCAATCGATGGCTCGTCAAAAACCAGTTAGGGTGTCCCGAACATTTCATGCCTCTAAAATCAGTAGTTTGCCGTTATTGAATAAATTCGAATTTCAGGATTGAATCAAGGTTCTTAGTCTAACCAAGATTTATTAGGATAGGAGTTTTCAAGAAGGCTATGTCTGTTGATTTATAATGCATTTTGAGAACTGTCATTTTTACTTTTTTAATTAATCGAGCACTATGCAAAATATGAATTACAGTAACAGTGATGTATTGGATATGTCTGTATTTATGGTGAATGTAAACAAATATTAGAAAAGACAGTCAAAACTTTTAACGAAAGAGATCCACATTTACCACCTTTAACAAAATCAAAGTTCAGAAGTATCAAAAAATGTTTGTGATAGTTTTAAACTAAGAGATCATCATTATCTATTACTGTATTCACTCGAGTCCGTTTAGGTAAGCTTCCAGTACGGCAAGAACCGAGTGTCCGTTTTCACTCCTACTGTCGACTTCGCCCCATTTTACGGTACCTCCTGAACTTTGAATTCGTAAAGTCAATAAATGTGAATTTCGTTCGTTGAATTTCTAATTACCTTTCTAGGAATTTGTTACATTTGCCGCAAATAAGGAAATTCCCTGATATATCATTCCAGTGAAATTATTATTGCATGTTTGCTTAGTGCTGATCTGTAAGAAAAAGTAAGAATGACAGTTCCTAACATAGCCTACTTCAAAAATGCAAGCTTACAAACTGTGCGAAACCTGTCTTTAATCGTGAAATTCGAATTTTATTGAATAACGGCAAAATACTGATTTTAGAGGCATGAAATGTTCGGGACACCATAACTGCTTTTGACGAGCAATCGATTGGAATTATAAAATATAGGGTTGCCATTTGAAAAAAGTGAGATTTCATAGTTTTATTGAGGCTCACTTTGGGGCTCTTTTTCAGACACCCTGTATAATGTTTCCTCATAAGTTATACAAGAAACAGTATCAGCGTACTTTCTTTTGTTCCACTTTCGCAAAAAGAAATTCTTGTAATGAGGGATTTGAAGATATGGACACTAATTTGTGACAACCTTTTTTTCAAAATATTTGATAATCAGCTATAATTCAAGAACCGCTTGAGTGGTTGCACATATCATACATCAAATCAGTGTAGAATTGAACGAAGAATTCGAATATGTATAAATATACAGGGGTGTTGCATTTGAAATAACGAAGTTCACATTCGTTTCCGGTGAAACCGGAAATAGATTCCTCTTGAAAATATTTTACAATTAAAGTTCAGGTACTCTAAAACGAAAAATCCAAAATCTTGAATCTGTATTACAATTCGTTCCTCGAAAACGTCTAATGAAACACTTAAAAAATCACCCTGTATGTCAAAAATGAATGAATGGAAAAAATAATTCTATGGTTTCTGATGATGAGATAATTTTTAATTTTGTGTATGGACATTCACAAAATTAATTACAATCGAATCGGATATCCTGTTATGAAAATATACTGATGGACAAATTAGCGCACCACCTAAAATTTCGTTAAATATTAACAATTGATATCTTCCCAATCTTCAGTCGGATTTCAACGTTTTTTACTTTCAATTGTAGCTCTGTTATTGTCGAATTTCCTCCATCAAACAAAGTCCAAAAAAATAGAACCTTCATGTTGTACAGGCGTTTAAATAATGTCATGTTTTATAGTCACAACTTTAACTTCTGTGGGCAATGCCAGGTTGCTGAGGCATATAAAAACAATAAAGCTTTGTAGCCTAGTATCGCTTGAGTATTTTGTTTTTTTAAAAACCATTTATCTTGAAGTCGTCCAGGATATTCAACTTTTTATCAACTCTTGTATTTTATGCATTAGCCATGAATATCTTCGCAACCATTTGTCCGATTTGAATGTTTTTTTTGGTTGTAGCTCTTTTATTGGCGAATATCATACTACAATGAGATGTTCAAAAAATAAATGCATCATGCTGTACAGGGCGTTTAAATTTTCGGGTTTTTTTCATTACAGTTTAACGCCTTCTGTGGGCAATACCAGATATACGAGGCTTCTAAGAACTATACAGTGATGCAGCCTGATGTTTCCTGAGTATTTTGCTTTTTTTTAAAAAGCAATTCAACTCGTACCCTTCCAGAGATATTCACATTTTTATAACATCTTGCATTTCATACAATATATTGTCCATGAATATTTTCAGTCGAGTGATACTGGGGTTTACAGTTGTCATAATTTCTCTAATTCATAAAATTCATTCGAAATAATAATTGTGTAAATTTCTAAAGTTTTCTTTACTTTCCATAAGTCTACGAAGACAACGGCCAAAGAAAAATAATAAGAATTATCTTTAACCCAAAAATAAACGAAAAGAAATTAAAAAAACAGAAATATGTATGATGTTACGAAAATGTGAATAGCTCTGGACGGGTACAAGTGAAATGCTTTTTAAAAATGCAAAATACTCAGGAAACATCAGGCTGCATCACTGTATAGTTTTTAAAAAGCCTCATATATCTGGTATTGCCCACAGAAGCAATAAACTGTAATGAAAAAAACCCGAAAATTTAAACGCCCTGTACAGCATGATGCATTTTTTTGAAGATCTCATTGTAGTATGATATCGCCAATAAAAGAGCTACAACAAAAAAAAACATTCAAATCGGACAAATGGTTGCGAAGATATTCATGGCTAATGCATAAAATACAAGAGTTGATAAAAAGTTGAATATCTCTGGACGACTTCAAGATAAATTGATTTTTTAAAAAACAAAATACTCAAGAGATACTAGGCTACAAAGGTTTATTGTTTTTATTTTTCAGCAACCAGCAACGACATTGCCCACAGAAGACGTTAAAATTTGACTATAAACATGACATTATTTAAACGCCCTGTACAACATGAAGGGTTTTATTTTTGAACTTTGTTCAATAGAGGGAATTCGACCATAACACGAGCCTACTATTGAAAGGAAAAAACGTTGAAATCTGACTAAAGATTGGGAAGATCTCAATTGTTAAAATTTAACGAAATTTGAGGGGGTGCGCTAATTTTGTCCATCAGTATATAAAGATTCTTCTTTTCAATATTCCAATTGAATTTTCTATGGTTCTGTCGAGACTATAACCACCACATTTTGCATGAACAGTCTTTATGCACATAAGGAATTTCAGCCGAATCAGATATCTTCTTGTGGAAATAAAAATATTTTTCTTTCAATATTCCAATTGAATTTTCTATGGTTTCGTTGAAATTATGGGCACAAAATTTTGGATAAATATTCAGAATATCGATCTCATTGACATCGAAAGTTTTCTATATTGAAATATAATTGAGAGGATTCTGCATTTCTAGAAAACTTTTTAGGTTTTTACTCCCAGTCTCTGAAACAAAAAAAAATTTTAAAATTTCATTAAGATGAAATGCTCCTGCGAAAATCTTTGCACTAGTTTGTCAGGAACGAATTGGTTTAAAAAAAATTGTTGCCTAACAGTAAAACTAAAAAAGGAAATAAATGAAAAGTATAGTGTACCTAACGTTTCGGTTCGGTCTCCATCAGACTCCTTCTACAGGACAAACTTGTAAAATCTTTGAAATTGTGTGTATTTTTTTGTTTGCAGTCTAATTAAAAAACTTAATTATTTCTGTTTCAGAGACTAGGAGTGAAAGCCTAAAAAGTTTTCTAGAAAAAAACATATAGCCTATATATAGTTCTATACCGCTAAAAAAAAGCACGACTCTGCACATGACTGTTCAAATTTCAGTACGAAAACAAACATTAACTTTGTATATTTGGCCTCAAATATATTCCATTGATATCTCGTTGGGACCTATCCATTTGTTTCATTGATCTTTTTCAATTCCATGTTCAGTTACACATTATTTTATATAAGTATTAAGTCTTACATGGTGCAGAGAAGAGTCCATCCGACGTAGGGTTTGGTGAAATCGTACAGGATCTTTGGCAAGACAGTTTTTATTGGTCAATACCGCTTCGAAATATTCAGGCCTGCCCATCAAAACATACATCCTATTTCCAAACCATACCTTGAAAAGGTGGGAATTCAAAGAGATGTATTTCATCAGAAGAGAAAAGGTACCTGAAAATGACGAAGTCAATGTCATTTTTTCATTTAAATCCATATTTAGTTCTTTGAAAGATTCATATTTTCGTAAAAATTTAATGATAACCATAAAATTAAACAAAACAAATAGGTATAATCCATCGAGATATAATAGAGAGGTCACGCTATGACACATAATTGAGTAAGGAAAAATAGTACCACTGAGCTGGGCTTAGTCGGGGACCAATATGGCGGAAAGTTTAGGGTTGCCAGTTTTTTCTGTTCACAAATTTCACCCAAAACATACGACGTATTGGGTCTTCAGGAAACTTGTTCATATAATGTCAATTGATTATCAATAAACAATTTTTCTTCAGGCGATAATATGGACATATAAAAAGATATCAGATTACCAAGACAGACCTTCAAAAATTCCGAATGCGGATCTGTTCAGTACTCATCCCTACCTGTGATATGTTTTTTCTATAATTTCTTCTTATCTATCTCTTCTCTGCTTGAAGAAAAGCTTTACAGCACATGATACCATTTTACTGTATATTATAGAGCAGAAAAAATCACAATTTAACTGAAAAAGGCGCAAGAATCACAATTCCTCCAGAAAATTTAACGGTTGTCAAATTTGACGTTGAGGTGAGAGTACCTGATATGGCGAGCTGATATAGCTATTATTACACCTATAGTCCGGTCAATTAAGACAATTGAATAGAGAAATTCCGACAGAGCCAAATTTTTGTAGAGACTTAGGGTTTACCACAAGGAATAAAGTCTCAAAAGTCCCCATCAATCCGACGCGGAGCTTCGCGACTTATTCGGGTCAAAAGTCAAAATTTGAGGTTTTTTGGATTTTTCTCGAAAACGGTAAGTTTTATCGAAAAGTACCTCAGAGCAAAGTTGTAGATCTTAAATTCTCTAAAAATGGTTCCCATGATTTTTTCTCTAAGACCCACTATTTCCCAGATATTGCGCTTGTAAGAACCATGTTCTACATAGTATGCACACATATGCCACGTATATACATATTTAGGTACTCAAGCAAGCAAAAAATGCCTACTCGTGCCTCTTCTATTATACATTATACTATTCTAAGAAAATTTACTCTAAATGACCGCCGGTCCCTTACCGAATCCCCTCTACTTGAATAACATCTGGTCTTGAAAAAATCTGCCTATTCTTTTGTCCATGTGGTGTCGTTCATGTATAATTGCTTTTTTTAGTGTTGAACGAGCAGTTCGAGTGACTATACGTATTATTACAAGGTCTACTATTGAAGTTAGTGCTGATTAATATTTAACAAAAAATGTCACAATTTTGCTTTATTTGTAATAAACTTTTGACTGAAGATGAAACTGTTGTGGTCAGTCGTGGAATGCCACTTTAATCGATGCAAGCGTCGCGAGAAGTGATGAGTTTGCTGATTATTTAAGAAGCCAAAAACTTTATTTTATTTTTACATGCAATAACCGGATGCGATACTACGTCAGCAATGTTTAGAAGGGGCACAAAATTCAGTATTAAATTATTTGAAAAAAATGATTTGATGGACCTCGCCAAAGTATTTACAGAAATTATTCTTCACCTCAAATACTAATACTAAAGGAATTCGGTTTCTTCTTGCGGTTTATGGAGCTCCAAAAAAATTGATTGCATAGATACGTACAGATATTGACATTCGTAAAAATACACGAAACAAAAAGCAAGTACAGCTATCTTGTCCTCCTCCAACATCGGCATCTGCTACTCAACATTTGTTTCGAGTATACTATCAAGTTCAGACATGGCAAGGCAATGAACTGAACCCTGAAGACTGGGGTTGGAAATGAATGATAAATGATGGAACTTTGGAACCGATTCGAACTTTACTGCCCCCTGCTCCAGAAAAACTTCTCAACACTATTTTTGCAATTGCAAGAAAGGTTGTAGTGCCAAATGTGGCTGTAAAAAAGTAGGATTGCAGTGTTCTCCAGCGTGTACCAATTGCCAGGTGTCTCTTGCTCAAATGTTCAATTAATACAAGAGAGGAAGATTCATGTGATTATGAAGAGACAACTGATTCATCTTCATTTGAACAATTTCTAAGCGTACATCAACAGGAAGGAGAAGAAGAAGAAGAACAGAAGAACAATTGAAGAAAACATGATTGGTGAAGTTGAATATGAGAGTATGGTCAGATTAAGTAATAAAAAAAAAGTTAAACTCAGTAACCCATATCAAAATCTATGACTATTAATAATTATTGTTCCTGAAAATAACGTCATAAAGGTTCGTGAATAGGCCTACCGGGGATACCACGTTAAAAAAAATGC